>PVIH01016894.1:0-43912 GCA_004025045.1 Sigmodon hispidus
GCTCAAGATGGGACTATAGAAACTTACCAGTAAAATTTGTGCCTTAGCTAATGAAAGGAGAAAATGAATCTTGAACTTCTATCATTCTCAGTGCAATTCCATGTGCTTTTAAGACAAGTCTTCCAAGGAAATGGCAAAAGGGGGAATTTCTTGAGTGGTAAGTTATAAATCCAAGAAACCAAATTAACATTATTAGAAAGGTACCTATCCCCCTACAATTACCAGAGAAGGGAGAAAGATTTCCAATCTATCCATTATTTAAAAAATTGTGATGCTAAAAGGAAGAAAGAAAGTAATGAGAACAATGCCCAAAAAGGGAAAGAACAGATATTTTAGCTTAAAGGACAATATCATGGTATATGTTGATCATTCAAATTTAAGCCATTGAAATGGCTAATAATGCAAGGACTCACTAGCTAATTTGAGGATCAGTAGGGCACCTAAAGACACCACCTACCCTGGCACAGCTACGACACGGGGAAGTGAGAGCATTGCCAAGAAGGAATAATGAACATACAACAGTTTAGCAATGGCCAACCATGATTAGCCTCAGGAGGGCGTGGCAATGGGCAGCTGCAAGGAGGACAAGGAAGTTCTTTGCAGAAATGATGAAATTCCCCTGTCTCTGCACACTGGGTGCTGAGATTAAATGTATGTACCACCTCAGCTGGCTTCTGTGTGAATTATTTATATGTGCAAAAAGCCTTTGTCATCCACCACCCTGCCTTCTGGGATTTCTGTCCTGAGGTCTAAAGCCTTGCTTGCTGCCATAGAACAAGAACGCCCCTGCCTCATTTCTCTGTTCCTCTTTTCTTGCATTAATCTGTGTCCTAACTGTGCAAAGCAGAGCAGTAAGGAGAGTGGCCTTTAAATGTCCCTTTACACCTCAGGTCACTTTTAAAGCTACTTTACCCCCACATACTCTCTTCTGGTAAAATGCATGTCCTTTACTGCTACACTCCCACACCAATTACTTTTAGTAAATTGTGTTTAAAATGCCAAGTAATGCTTGTTCTCCTGTAAAAGATTAGAGGGACCCGCCTCTCACTCCATCCCCAAGATACTAAGCTCCATTTATAATTGTTAAATCATTTTAAGTGCTGTTACATGCTGGAACTGTTAGTTCTCTCTGGAACTATCCTTGACTCCACTGTAAATCTCCTTTGAAATTTTTTTGTGTGTGACTCAGAGTCTCAAGACTGGCCTTTGTCACAGCCTGTCTATCTTCTTGTGCCTGTCTGATTAAGAAGCCTAGAAAATGCCCTGGATGTACCCTGGTGGCTTGGAACAGTGCACACAAGCCTTGAGCACACTGCAGTGTAAAGACATATGCATACCAAGTCTAGCTCCAGAAGGTGCTCTACCTGACAGGGTGTTTGCAAAGAGCTTTTAGAGGTTTTTGTTGGGGTTTGCATTCTGACATCAGAGTCCTTGGGTATACACCTCAGAAAGCTTTGCAGCCATTTCATCCAGGCAGTAGAGCGAACTTCCTCAGGTGTCCCAGTGGGATGGCTGCTATTGGTGCACTTCAGGACACTCTATCAGCACCAGGGGTTAAGAAGTTGCTGATGCAAAGTCATTTGCCAACATGGATTCTTGCTATATAAGCTGGGAGCTTGATTCACTTTCTGGGTCAGCTTGCCTTCTGCTTTTGTAATTTCTGGTCCCTTGTGGTATCTTTTTGCCTATTTGGGGTCTGGGGTTTTGTTTTTCGTCACACACTGGGCTAATCTAGTAGATAAAGAGGAGAAGGCACTGAGCAGCCAACTCATAGAAGCTGTCCCTGCATAGGCAGCAGCCCTTGTGATAGCACCAGTGGCCACCAGGCGGCGCTCTAGGACAGACAGCTGGGGCAGAAATGGTGGGGAGCAGATGGAGAGGATGCAAGAAGGGACAACAGACAGAGGAGGAGGAGAATTGATGCTGAAGAAAGACAGACAGAAGGCTGTGAGGAGCCAGGAAGAAAAAGGGCAGGATCTACCTCCCTGGAAGTCTTTGAGGAATCTGGAAGGACGAAAGGTCCTGAGATTCTAGACAACAGCCCCTGTGACAGACCCTAGAGCTGGGATGTTAGCCTCAAGGAACTGAGCATCCAAAGGAAGAAATGTAAAACTTGGGAGTGCTCCCTATTCTGGTCCTCTCTGCTCTGCTGAAAATCAGGGATTGTGATGGACTGATTGTCTCACAGACACTGGGGGTTTAATCCTTGAGGAATAAGCCTTCATTCAAAGCGCTGACAGCCAAAACTTTCTGGATTATTTAGCCTGGAGCAAATATCCTCCCTCCCTCAGAATTTGGGGGCTATTGGACTCTGGTTTTGCCATTTCAGACCATAGACTTTCATCAGACAGAGCCTCAGTGCTAATTACAGAAGATCTCTTTCCTACCTACTCTCCACTTCTGTCCAGGTAGAGTTAAAAAGGACTATGTGATTTACTAACTTTGCCATTGTGTTTTGTCTTATCCTGGGTATTCTAGCAGTTTGATTTTTCTGATTATCCTATGAGTCATTTGGTCAAACCAATATATCTGTTGAGAGGCTCACTGACCACACATTCTCCTCACACATTCATTTATGGAAGAAAGGCATGCTTCTATCATGGTGGAAATATATTGAAAACAAATGCAAAAATTCCCATTTATTTATCTCTTTTGTCCCAAAACGGTATTCTTTTATCTTTCACAGTGTTTTTATTTTTTTTTTTACACTCATATGAAGCTTGCCTGCAGGATAAAAAGTAGTCAATTATATAAATGATGTTAAAAGCTGTGGTAATATCTGAATGCACATCTAATCCTGATTTATTGTACAGTAAGAAAATTTCAATGCAGACAATTAAAAATAGCACAAGAAATTAAATTGAATGATAGCTTTTTAAAATTATTAATTTTTATTTTATGTATACAAGTGTTTTGCTTTCATTCACATGTGCACTGTATGCAGGCCTGATCTTACGAGTACAGAAGAGTTACAGAAAAAAAATAGTTACATAAAAAATACAACAACAACAAAAAACTGTTGTTTGTGAATAGAAGGCACCATGCCTTTGTCTTCTGTAAGAGCGAAAAGCTGTCTCTCAGGCTTTTTACATCAGCATTTCTACTAATATACCCCACTTTCTAAATTTCTTCTTTCCTGGCCCCCAAAAGAAAAGAAGTATTGAAACCCATGCCAAAGTCAGATACTTTTATGAGACCTCTGGTTCTTTCTGAGCATGGTGGCTGAGTCATACTTTCGATAGAAAGCAATCTTGATGGACTTCAAAGCAGCTTACTCCTGGTTTTTCCAGTGCAAACTTCAGTGAAGCAGTAAGACTCAAGGGCCCTTGAGGTTGCTAGGGCCTTAGTATACTGTTTTGATTCTATTCTATCCCTTGATTCCACCCGAGGAACTAGAAATGTACCCTCCATCTACAGTCATTGGAGACTCCAAGGATTCGCCAAACTAAAAACATTCCTAAGGCTGATCCAAATTAAACTCAGGCCTTGCACTGAAGTAATCCATACCATATCTAATGCAGCATGAGGGAAAATGTCCAAGAGAGGACAGCCAGGCTGACTGGCTGATAAAATATGAAGTGAACAGATTCACTAGGAATTATTTCTGCACAAGATCAACAGAAATCTGAAAAATTATTCAGGGTGCAATTCAGAAAAGTTAGGAAAAAGAGAACCAGACGCAATGTACTAAAATGGAGAAAAGATTCAACAGAGTTGCAGCAGACAGACAGTTCCAGACAGCTCAGTTATCTTTAAAGTCACTATTTTGAAAGTGTTCCAAACACCCATCCCAGAGACCTTGGATCCAAGCATAAAAAAGAGTGTTTCAAAGCACACACACACACACACAGGGGGGATTGGGGAGGAGGCTCAGAAAGACACACAGATGCAGAGACAGAGCAGTGAGTTAAGGAAGGTCAAAATAGCAATTTTAGAAAATTGTTAAGTATCCGCCAATACAATAAGCCAATCAAGCCAAATTAATAAGGCCAGATTTAATAAACAAAGCTAAGTAACTCCATGGAAACCAGGAGAGAGAGCCCATGGCAGGTCTGACAACCAAGTCTTAAATAGACTGTAGGTCTTGAGCAGCCTTGTGGGGAAGGGGCTGACTGACTCTTGGTGGACTTTCTGTGGGCAGGATCCAGAGAGGGCAGTTCCAAGGAGCTGCTGCTTGGTAGGCTGTCTTAGGGGCACGATCTGAAATGCAAGGAATGTTGCTGGCATCCTAATTGGTCTCTTAGTGAAAACGAGGAGTCAGATATTGGGGAAAATCTGAAAGATCAGGGAGACAGAGGAACAAGCCATAGGCAATTTTCACCACTACTGAACCCTTCACACTACTGGGAAGAAAGGGAAGGGCAGGGCAGGCTGAAATGAAAGGACTGAACCTCTGTCTCTTCTTGCATTGTATCTCTTTCTCTGCCCAGCCATATCACTTCCTGTTTCAACTTTCCTAGTGCTGGGATTAAGGTGTGTGATCCCAAGTGCTGGAATTATAAGTGTGTGCCACCACTGCCTGGCTCTGTTTCTCTTTTGGACTGGGTTAATCTCATATAGTCCAAGCTGGCCTTGAACTCACAGTGATCCCTGCCTCCTGAGTGCTAAGATTAAAGGTTTGTGCCACTTCTGCCTGACCTCTATGGGTAACTCTGTTGCTGGCTCCGTCCTCTGATCTTCAGGCAATCTTTATTAGAATGTAGAATGGGGCCCCAAGCTGGAGATCCTCAATGGAAAGTATGAAGCACAAAAGATTATGCTGTCAACCTTATTCATGTTAGAGTTATTTTGGAAGAGGATATCTCAGTTAAGAAAATGCCCTACCATGTTGGCTTGTGGGCAGGCCTGTGGTGCATTTTCTTAGTTGATGATTGATGTAGGAAATCCCAGCTCACTGTGGCACAGCCACACCTGGGCTGGTGGTTCTGGGTTCCATAAGAAAGCAGACTGAGCAAGCCATAAGGGGCAAGCCAGAAAGCAGCATTCACTCATGGCCTGTGTTTCAGCTGCTATTTCAGGTTCCTCCCTCAAGTTTCTTTAGGACTGCAGGGTGACTTAAGAACTATAAGCTGAAATTAGTCCTTTCCCTCTCCAAGTTGCTTTTGGTCTTTGTGTTTTGTCATAGCAGTAGAGACCCTAACTAAGGCAGAATCCCAAACACATGAATCTATGAATGGCTTTCAAAACCAGAATGAGGGCCTGGTGAGATGGCTTAGAAAATAAGAGCATTTCCTCTTCTTCCCTAGGACCTGAGTTCCAATCCAGCATTCATGTTGGGCGGATCAAAACTACCCTAGCTCAAGCTTCAGGGAGTCCAGTGCCCTCCTTGGGCTTCCTCCAGCTCCCACATGCTTATGCTTGAAGGGCATAATCACAGACAGATTTTCACATATTTACATAAATACAAAATAAATATTTTTGAAAACACCAGAATGGAAACAAATACTGGTGGATAAGTGAATACATAGTTGGAAAGTCTCAAAGCTGAAAAATAAAGGTGTTAAAACAAAAATGAGCATACATAACTTTAAGAATCTGTGAAGACTACCAAATGCCTACGATCGATTTTGTCAGAATGTTAAGAAGGAAGGAGAATGGCTGTAGTGATGTGAAATAGTATTGAATTGCTGGTGTCTAAGGGCTTCTAAAAGTTGGCAAACATATAGCCTTTTATTTTAAAGCTTCTCAGGAATCCCAAGAATAGACACACAGAAGCACACAATTGGACATTTCATACGCAACCTGTAGAAAATTACAGAAGTAATGAAATTACAGATAACTAGGGGAGAAATTTAAAAAAAAATCTATTAGGGAGCCATTTTCCCATTAGAAATCAAGGGTATCCAAAATAAATATAGTTCTAACCATAAGAAAAGAACCATCTACTATGAATACATCTAGCAAAGGCATTCCTCAGAGAAGCAGGTGCAAACATGACACTTACATATATAGTGCAGGTGAGTAGAGAATGCTGGCTAATGGATTAAACTGTAGAAGATCTTCAGACACAACAGAAATAACAGAAAACTTAGAACACCTGAAGTGAAAGAGCAACAGATACAGATTCTATTTGGACAATAATACAATAAACTCTTCTTCTGACTTTCCTTAAAACATTCTTAAGAGCTGAAATAAAAACTTAAAATGTTACTGCATATAAAAATAGAAACTAAAGATGTCATATGGTGGTGCAATCTTGATCTTCCATGAGAATTGGCAAGATATTGATTCTGTGCAACCTATTCAGAGTTAAATATACTTTAAATATGAGATAGACCACTCTAAAAGGCTTGCAAAGGAAATACAATAGAACTACAATAAGTTAATTTTGATGAAATGCTAAAAGAACGAAAATAAGGCTAATCAAACCCAAAGAACTCAGTAAATAGGAAAGAGAAATGAAACCCAGACAAAACATAATACATAGTAAAATGAAAAAGTCATTAATACTATTAAATGTACAAGGTATATATTCATTACAATTAAAGATTAGGGATTGAGAAAAAAGAGACTGGACTGGACTCATCACAAAATGCATTTTGTGTGTGTGTGTGTGTGTGTGTGTGCTATATGAGTGCAGACGTATATACCTGGCAAACTTCAGTAATAACTAAAACCAGAGATGATAATAACATATTACAATGTAGATAGTATAGCTGAGAAAATTTCAGAGATGATGAGGAGTAAATATGAACTAGTGTAACTCTTGAATGTGTGGCCATTTGTGTCTGCAGTGTCTCTCCCAAGGTTAACAATTTGATAGAACACATGGAGATGATAAGGTAGTTGACATCATGATTTGAATTACCACAATGCAATGAGCAAAATCAAGCAAAGGAAAAGGCACATGTGGCACAATCAGAAGAACACCAGTTCAATTCCCTGAAAGTCCTCTCCTTGTGGAATAAGTCAATGTATTTCCTCAGCAATGAATTGGAACCACATATAAAGTATTTTGTAGGAAAGGAAGTTTGTGATTTGGTGGCCAGATGTGCACCCTCTGCCTAGCTCCTTTGCAAACTCCAGTCAGACAGAATGAAAAGAGGTGTTTTGGTCAGTTTTTGTCACAAACTGCAGTTACCTTGGAAGAAAAGGTTTCTATTGAGGAATCACCTCCATCAGACAGACTTACAGCCAAGTTTGTGTTGAATTTTCTTTTTTTAATTTAATTTTTATTCTTCTCTCATAATTTTCTTGACTGATGTTTAATATAGGAAAGTACAGTACACTGTGAATGGTGCCACCCCTGGACAGATGATCTTGGGTTGTATAAGAAAACAGGCTGAGCAAATCATTGGAAGTAAGCCATAAGCAGCATTTTTCTAGGGACTCTGCTTCAGTTCCTGCTTCCAGGTTCCTGCCCTGATTTTCCATCATGATGGATTGTGACCTGTTGTAAAACAAACCAAAACCACAACAACAACAACAAAAATATTTCCTCCCTAAGTTGCTTTTGATCAACATTTTATCTGAACAAAAGAAGCTGAAAGAAATAGTTAGTTTAAACCACTATAAGTTAAATCACTTACATACACTTATATAATGTGCCTTTTGTTAATAGCAAGCTTGGTCTCTCTTTCATTGTGAATATGGCTCTCTTTAATATCTCATAGATAAACAGGATTCCGAAATTTCAGTGTAACATAATTTAGTTGTGTGATTTCTTTTTAAATTTTAATTTATTTTACATCCCAACTGCAGTTTCCCATCTTTCCCCTCTTCCCATTCCCTCCACCAACTTCCCCTACCCTACTCCCCCAATCCACTCCTCCTCTGTATCTAAGATGTTCAGAGAAGGGCAGGCCTCTCATGGGCATCAACAAAGCATGGCATATAAAGTTGCTGTAAGACTAAGTGCTTCCTCTTGTATTAAAGTTGGACAAGGTGACCCAGTATGAGGAATAGGTTCCCAAAAGCAAGGTGACAGCCCTTGCTTTCATTGTTAGAACCCCACAAGTAGCGCAAGTTATACAACTGTCCTTGTAAGTGGGCTTAGGTCAGTTCCATTCAGGTTCCCTGGTTGTCAGTTCAGTCTCTGTGAGCCCCTATGAGCCCAGATTAGTTGATTCTGTGGGTTTCCTGTGCTGT
The DNA here is from genome assembly GCA_004025045.1 of Sigmodon hispidus. Taxonomy (NCBI): domain Eukaryota; kingdom Metazoa; phylum Chordata; class Mammalia; order Rodentia; family Cricetidae; genus Sigmodon; species Sigmodon hispidus. The sequence continues at coordinate 8,089 of PVIH01016894.1, forward strand.
CCTTGACCCCTCTGCCTCCTACAATCCTTCTTCCCCCTCTTCTGCAGGATTCCCTGAGCTCTGTTTAATGTCTGCCTGTGGGTCTGCATCTGTTTCCATCAGTTACTAGATGAAGCCTCTCTGATAACAATTGGAATAGTCACCAATCTGATCCCATGAGATGGCCAATTCAGAATACTTATCCCCTATTGCTAGGAGTCTTAACTGGGGTCATCCTTGTAGATTCATAGGAGATTTCCTTGTGTCAGATTTCTATCAGACCCGAAATGCACCCCCTCCATTTCAGTCATCTCTTTCAATCCTCTCCCACTCCACTCACTGGTGCCCCAACCCAATCCCTCAAGTTCTCATCCTCACTCGCCCCCAGTCCACTCATGAGATCTCTTCTATTTCCCCTTCCCAGGAAGATCCATGCCTCCTCCTAGGACCCTCCTTGTTTCCTAACCTCTCTGGAGCTGTGGATTATAGCCTGGTTATCCTAATGGTTAACAGCTAATATCCAATTATGAGTGAGTTCAAACCATGTTTGTGTTTCTGGGTCTGAGTTACCTCACTGAGGATGATTTTTTTTCTAGTTCTATCCATTTGCCTACAAATTTCCTGGTGTCCTTGTTTTTAACAGCTAAGTAGTACTCCATTGTGTAAATATACCACATTTTCCTTATTCATTCTAGGTTGGCTATCCACTCTAGACTGTTTCCAGTTTCTGGCTTTGAACACAGTTGAACAAGTGCCCTTGTGGTATGATTGAGCATCCTTAGGCAATATGCCCAGGGATAGTGTAGCTGGGTCATGAGGTAGATTGATTGCCAGTTTTCTGAGAAACCATCATATTGATTTCCAAAATGGCTGTACAAGTTTCCACTCCCACCAGCAATGGAGTAGTGTTCCCCTTGCTCCATATCCTCTCCAGCATAGGCTATCATCTGTGTTTTTTTATTTATTTTTATTTTATTTTATTTTATTTGTATAAGATGGTATCTCAAAGTTGTTTTCATTTGCATTTCTCTGATAACTAAGGATGTTGAACGACTTTTTAAGTGTCTCTTGGTCATTTGAAATTCTTCTGTTGGCAATTCTCTGTTTAGATGTACCTAATTTTAAATTAGCTTTTTATGTCTACTTTTGATACATGATTTCACTGTTTGAAAGTTTAAAAGGTCACTAAACTTTAGGATTATATGAACATCATTGTATGCACCAGAATTTCCACCTCAGATCATTTAGAATAATATAAATATAAGTCAAATAACCTTTAGTCTTCCCAATGAATAAGAATTGAATAAACAATGGTGATAGTAAATGATATTTCATCTGAGACCATGTGAGGCACTGCTGGATGATTTGTGTTGACTTGGTGGGTGTTGAAATTTCAGTTCAATGCTCTGATGATGTTATTTGAGCCTTATATATCCCGTGAATCAGAGATCACAGACCTCAAGAGAAAAAGGGATAGCAGGAAGCAGCAGAAACAACACTGGTCACCCTGGAGATGACCTCTCCTGGTGTTGGACCCATCACAACCTGGCAGCTCCTCTTGGCTGGTTGATCAAAATCACTTTGTTTCCACATTGTCTGATGCATTGCTACTCTTGAAACAAACTTTTCTGAAGATTCAGCACCCCTCCACCTATGAACATCCCCTGAAAACAGAGAAAGAAATTACTTCAGCCATGCAGATGAAGAAACTGAAGCCAACAGAGGACAGGCACTAGGCCAGCTCCACTTTGGATCAGTGAGCGAGCATCTGATGTGACCTTTCACCTTGTAGTGGACCCATGATTCTCTCATGCAATGTTTATTCTGTGCTCTTCTGTATTAAAAATAGGTATCTTGCTTATTTTAGAGGAATTCGCCTTTAAAAGATTGCCTTTAGTAATAGATGAAACTTGAACTTTTAATATTTCGTGTGCACGTGCGTGCGTGCGTGTGTGTGTGTGTGTGTGTGTGTGTGTGTGTGTGTGTGCATGTATACATAAGTGTATGTATGGACACCATGTTCATGCAAGGAGCCTGTGGAGGTCAGAAGAGAGCATGAAATCCCTTGGAATTGGAGTTACCAGGTGGTTGTGAGTTTCAATGTGGGTAATTGGCCTTAAACCTGTGCCTTCTATAAGACCAGTAAGCACTCTTAACTTCTGAGCCAAACCTCCAGCCAAGACCTTGGAATTTTAGAGTCAGAACTGTTAGACTCCAGTGACTTTTGAAGTTTGACTGCATGTATTTTACATTATGAGACTGCTGTAAGCCTGTAGGGACAAGGAGTGGAGAATTACTCCTTAATTTGGGGTATAAAGTAGGCAAAAGGTAGAGATAAAGTGCTTAATATTGATTGTCAACTTGACAGGACATAGAAGAACCCAGGAGAAAAAAAACTTCTGGACCTATAAAGGATTATACAGAGTTTGCTAGGTGAGGTGGGAGTACTCCCCTCCTGTTCCTGCTTCCTGAATGTGGGAAATAGTATTTCATGGACAGAATAAAATAAGAAAGTCATCTGAACACAGCATCCATGGCCCTCTACTGCCTGCCTATGGATACAGTGTGAGCTCTTACCACCATGCTTCCCCTATTCTGAAGGACTTTGCTCTTGGACTATAAACCAAAAGAAACCCTTCCTTCCTTAAAATAATTTTACCCTTACTTACTTGGAGGGGTAGAAGCATGAGGGGTGGTGTGAAACAGTGCACATGTGGAGATCGGAGGAAAAGGTGTAGGATTTAGTTATTTCCTCCCACTGTGGAATACAGAGATTGAACCCGGGTCATCAGCCTTAGTGGATGCATTTCTACTTGATGATGCACGTCACCCCTTCCTTTCACCTTACATTTATTTGTCTTGTGCAGAGTAGGAGCCAGGGGCACATGTGCTATTGCCAGAGGACAAATGATGGGAGTTGATTATCTCTTTTAACCATGTGGGTTCCAGGAATAGAACTCAGGTCATGAGGGTGGATAGCCAATTTTGCTTTCTAGCCTTTAAGCTGCTTTTTTGACATCAGTGAGAATAATAACTAATACAATTAGGCATCCTATTATGGGTACATAACTAGATGAAGAGAAATCAAATCACAATTGTACACAGTTGTCTGCAGTCTCATGTTCAATGAAGCAATAATAGTTAAGATTGGAAGCAACTTAAGTGTCCATGGACATGTGTGTGGATGGATAAATAAAATAAAACATATAGTCATGCATATATAAGCATATATTAGATGTGTAAAGGAAAATTCAGTTATAAAAAGGAAAGAAGTTCTTCAGTATGTGAAACATTGGATGCAGCAGAAGGACATATCCTAAGTAAAATAAGCCAGACCTAGTAAAACAAATGCTGTATCAATCTCATATGTGAATCTACAAAAGTCTCATTTGAAGAATCAGAGCATTGAATAGTAGTTTCCAGAAGTTTATAGATGAGAAAACATTGGTAAAAATCTCATTTATAAGATGAGAAAGTTCTGGACATACAATGTACACCATGGTGACTATAGTTAATCTTATTGTCTGTCATAGTTCAAATTTTCTCATAGAGTATATTTGAACTATTTTCACTACCCAAAGACAGGGGAGTGAGGTGATGTCTATGCTCTTTATCTTGGTTTTGGATGCTTATATCAAAAGCTTATGCTACATACTTTAAGTGGACATTATTCTCCATTGATTATGTGGTGTTCTGAGAGAAGAATTTTTAAGTGGTTGAAATACACTTTCTGGGTGATACTGCAGCATTGGGAATCACCTTTTTTGTCTTACATAAAGCAACCCCTGCCTATTCGTGTATTAAACATAAGTCATTTCTATTATTATATGTGTAGCATTTGTTTGTTCTCTTAGGCGTCCACTAGTTTTTTGTTGTTGTTCACTCAATGCAGAGATAATTTTGTTGTACCCACCCTACTGTAAAGCAGCACACACACTCAACAGCCATATATAAATATGAGAGAGAGAGAGAGAGAGAGAGAGAGAGAGAGAGAGAGAGAGAGAGAAAGAGAGAGAGAGAGAGAGGGAGGGAGGGAGGGAGGGAGGGAGGGAGGGAGGAAGGAAGGAAGGAAGGGAGAGAGAGAACTGCATCAAAAGATCTCTGCCTCTTGATGTTTCTAGGGCTGTTCAGTTCCTACAATGGCCACTGGAGGGTGATACTGCACTTCAGATGGCACCTGCTGAATCATATTCTAGAAGATTCCTTTTTCTTCCAGTTCATGGTTTCGACTCTTTTATAAGATCACACAAATGAAATGAAATGTGTGCTGGATGTATGAAAATATAATAATGGCACCAGTCCTGCTCCCAGATCCCCATCTTCGTCCCTGGTCCTGGTGTACACGTCTCTCAAGACACCTGTTTGTGATTCTCCCTGTTTGTGATTCATGACTCCAGTAGGTGATTGTGCTAATAAGCCATCAAAAGACACATTGTTATTTGTTTTGTAAGTGAAATGAATAGATCGCTTGGGTTTGCCTAGGTAATCATAGTGATCAGTAATTTTTTTTAACTTTATTTATTTATTTGCCTTGGTGTTTGCCTGGAACTGGTAACTGGAACTACAGACAGTTGTGAGCTGCCATAGTCCTGAAATTGAACCCCAGTCCTCCGGAAGAACAATCAGTGCTCTTAACCACTGAGCCAGCGATCAGTACATTTTTTAAAGTTAGCTGATGTTTCATTAAGAAACTGACTAAAGGCTAACTTCTCACAGGCCAGTTCTGGGACCTCAAGATCCCAGGGTGGCAGGAAGACATCCATAATCTGCTGCTCAGGTGGGTGCTAGCCATCCACAGGCCATCCTGGGCTGGAAGACATCTTTGGGGCTGCCTGGTGCCAGGCAGATGGGTCCCATTATGATAAGCAAATATGTGATGGAGAAATGGGAATAAAGACAAGCAGAATGGTCCATGTACTATGGAAAGAGGCAGAAAAGAAGAAATGAAGGCAGTGAGGAGTAGGCTGATGTGGGAGACCTGCTTGCCACCTGGGGTTGGACTGCTATTAAGTGCCATGTCAGGGTCTGTGTTAGTGTCTGTGGCCCATGTTACCATCAAAGGTCACACAGAAGCCTGGGGTTTGAGCAGCAACCTGTGGTCTTGCTAGTGTCCAAGGACCATGTTGCCACCAGAACCACACTGGTCTGCATGGTCAGTGCTGCTACCTGGGGCCATGTCTGAGTCCACGGCCCTATAGTAGTTAGGGTCTGAGTTGACATCTGTAGTTCCTGTTGCAACCTGAGGCCATGTGATTGCCCAGAATCAGGTCAGTCACCTGGAACCATGTTGATGACCAAGGGTGCTGGGGCCATGGTGATCTGGCTGTCCATGCACTGCCACCTGGGGCCATGGTAACATCCAGACATGAGCTACTACTAAGTACCATGTCTGGGCCCATGGTCTTACTGTAGCAGGGGTCTGTGTTGAAATCTGTGACCCACTAGGGCCCTCACATGGGCTGAAGCTTGTGGCCTGGGAGTTTGTGGGCCATACTGCAGCCAAGGCCATAGAGACCTAGGTGGCCTGTGCTGCCACCAGCAGCCAGGATATTGTCCAGGCCCAGGCTGCTGCTGAGGGCCGTGTCTAGGTCTGTAGCCCTATAGCTACATTCAGGGCCATGTGGATGCCCAAGGTCAGGTCAGCCATCTGAGTCCATATTGGTGTCTAAGAGTCTTGCTGCATCCTGGGCCATACACATCTGAGTGGCCTGTGCTGCTACCCAATGCTATGGTGATATCAGAGCCAGAGCTGCAGTTGAGGGACATGTCTGGATTCATGTCTGTGTCAGTGGCCCTGCAAAAGCTGAGGTCTGTGTTGAAGTCTGAGGCTTGTGTTGCCACCAAAGGTGATACAGAAACCCAGGGTTAGGGCTGTAACCTGTGGCCTTGTTGGTTTCTAGGAGCCATACTACTGCCAAAGTCATCCTGATCTGAGTGGCCTGTGCATCTGCACAGAGCCAAGATATTGTCCAGGCAGAGCCAGGATATTGTCCAGGCCCAAGCTGCTGTCAAAGGTCATGTCTGGGTCCATGATCCAGATGCAGTTGGGGTCTGTGTTGATGTCTGTGGCCTGTGTCACCTCAGAGGTCCATAGGAACCAAAAGTGGTGAAATCAGAGGACCATGCTGAACTGACTCCACCCTTCGCTGCTCCTGGGAAAGCTCACCCTGCCTCTCACTGGACACTGCAGCAAGAGATCTGGCCCTGCCCCTTAGGTAGAACTACCCCCTTACTCCCAGCCCCACCTCTCACCACAGGTGAGGGAAAATGACCCTCATGGCATGGGCATAGAGGAGATGGCTCCACCTCCTCGTTTGAGGTGGGAGACCCAAGTGGCCCAGACCAACCAGTCAGCTACCACCCAGGCCCACAGCTGGGCCTTGGGTTGGCCCTCCCTAAGACTCACCCCAATTAGGATCTGCTGGAGCTTATATCCTGTAGATCAATAGCAGCAGGAGCTCCATCACTAAGGACAGCTGCAGGATACCCCAGAGTTTTGGTGAGGATTCAGTGATGATGGTGTACCAGAAACCAAAAACCCTGAACCAAACCAATGACTCATTGCAATGAACACGTTCTAGTAAAGCTCATTTGGCAAAGGGTATACTATGTGACACACTGTGGCTCCCAACATCACCAGGATGAATGAAGAGGTGCTGGAGAGGTGGGAAAGGAGAAATAAAGAGGTGGTTCGTTGGTTCATTTTGTGCTCGTTTTTGCTTGCTTGCTTGCTTTGTGTTGATTTTTATATTTTCTTTTGTGGAGGGTGCTGCAGGGATGAGGGGAAGATATGGAGGGACTGTGAGGTGAGCATGATGTGAAATTACCAAAGAATCAATAAAATTATGCTTTTAGAGAAAATGATATCCTAAAATTTGCAGGCAAATGGATGAATTTGGAGAATATCCTCCGGAGCGAGGTATCACAAACTCAGAAAGATAAGCAGGGGATGTACTCACTCATTAGTGGACTCTAAACAAAGAAGCAAAAAGCAAAGCATGTCCAAGCTGCAAACCACAACCATTGAACAGCTTGGGATCTGAAACACGTTGGATCCCACTCCCCCTAGAGGAACACCTGACTCAGTCTTGATGTTGGGGTGAGGAAACTGGATGTGCCAGGAGTGGATGCTGAACCGAGCAATATTGGGACCTTGCGACCTCCTGCCCTTGCTGAGGAGGAGATGGGGAGATGTGGAGAAGAGAGAGTGACTGGGAGGGGTGGGAGGGGGAAGAGACCTTGAAGAAGGATATATGTGGATAGAAAATGTGACTTTATTCATAATAAAAAAAGAAAAAAAGAACTGCATATATTTAGTCACCAAGATGATTAATCTGTGCTATGATTTCCACATGTTCTTAAGTAGAACTTGTTTCATAGACTTTATAGGAAATAAATGACATTACTCATGTAAATAATTTAGTAACATTTGAACAAATTTATATTTCTATCATTATTGTTTAAGCGTTCTTAGGAGGCTTATATATGTAAAGTCCCAGACAGAAATTGTTCAATAAAGTGGGAAAGTATTTCTTTTCATTTCCTGCTGTTGTAGTAAGAATAAATCCTTATGAATCCTTATAAATAAATACTGAATATTAGTGATGAGTATATTTTACCTTTTAAATTATAATTTAATGTAGATACAAAATTTTATAGTAAATAAATTCAAAATACTTTAAGTGTGTAGTAAAGAAATATAACTTTCAGGAGTAATATATATGCCAATATTTCATTATTACCAGTATCTTCTTTTTAAAAAGACTTTTTTCTGTGTGTGGGTGCTTTCGTGCATGCGTGTTTGGACACAAGAGGCCAGAAGAGGGTGTTGGATTCCCTGGAACTGGAATTGCAGGCTGTTACTATCCACTATGTGATTACTGGGAACCAAATCTTGGAATTCTGCAAAAGTAGCCAGAACTCTGAACCCATTGTCATCTGTCTAGCTCAAGTATCTTGCTATTTTAAGTTTTATCAACACATAATTCCATATAGTCATAGGGCATACAATGATGCTTTGATACATAATTGGAAAATGTTCAAACCAGCATAAGCATAGTAGCCATCATCCTAAGCATTTATCTTTCTTTTGTGGCAAGACTACTAAAATGCTCCCTTGTAGTTGTTTTGGAACATACATTGCTGTGCTATAGTCATCCTCTGGTGTAAAGTAACACTAGAACGCGTTATCCCATCGCACTATAATTTTTGGCTTCTCTCTTGTTGGCCTTACTTTGTCCTTTCTGTAACCTCTGATAACCATCTATACCTCTACTTCTACCAGATCAAATTTGATATTTCACACAAGTGAGATTTCAAATGTGTGTTTCTCTTAATGTAATGTCCTCTACATTCAAGCATACTCTCATAAATGACATTCTGTCTTCATTTAAAACTGAATATCATTATGCGTATCTGCCACATTTTTCCACTTATAATGATTCAATATTGTGGATAGGCAGCAGTGAATGTGTGATTGCAAATGTGTCTTGGACATACTCATCTCATTCCCTTTGGCTACATTCCCAGTAGGAAGACTGCTGAATCATATGGATCTTACTTTAAAATTTTTGGAACTGCTATGGTGCTCTCCATAATGACTATACTAATTTACATTTTCATTTATAGTGTAAAAACATTCCCTTTTCTCCACAGCGTGGTCATAGTGTATCTTTGTATCTTCTTAATAATGACCATGGTAACTGTAGTGAGGGGATATTATAATTATATATATAAATTTTAGTGCTAATTTGCATTTACCTAATTGTTACGTTTGGTACTTCTTCCACATGTCTATCAGCCATTGCTATTTCTTCTTTGGAGGAATGGTCAGTCATTCAAATTCCTAGCACAATTTTTAGTCAGGCTGTTTTTAACCTCCTTGGTGAAGTCTGTTTTTACTCTGTACTTTAAATTTTTCATGTTTATTTTACCTTTTCCTTGTTTTTTTTTCCTAACTATTTCTTACAAAGTATCAAGTTTCCTTAGGACACAGCTTTGGCTGATCCTGTCTTCATCTTCCTTGTTTATCCTCACTTAAACCTTGGAATCCCCCTTCACTTTCATACTGCATATGCTCTATTTGTCAAATATGTTCTATATCTATATAGATACATCAGATTAGTTTTCCCCTTCTACTTTTAATGTCAATGTGTTTTGAGTTATATTTTTGTTGCAAATACTGTTTGTCTGGTACAGCCATGGTGGAAATCTTTGTGGAGGCTCTTCAAAAGCTTAGGAATAGATCTCTCATTCAACTCAGCTATGCCATTTTTGGGTCTTATATTCTCTTACAGAGATACTTGTTCAACCATGTTCACCACTGTTCTATTCACACTAACTAGGAAATTGAAAACAGACTAGATGTTAACCAGTTGATAAATGGATAGTGGAAATGTGGTATAGAAACAAAATGGAATTTTGTTCAGTAATAACAAGTTGTAAAGAAAAAATTATTAAATTTGCAGGTAAATGAATAGAAGTAGAATGATCATTCTGAGTAAAGTATCCCAGACCCAGAAAGATAAATGGTATATGTTCTCTCTCGTATATGTCTCCTAACTTCAAAATTTAGATTTGAATGTCTAACCTGGAGTACCAATAGTGAGAAAACTACAAAATGAGCATTAAGATAGGGATTGCCTGAAGTGATGTGGGTTAGAAGAACATTAAAACAGAGAAGAAACAAACTTATTTTTTTACTTGAGTCAAGGTCTCACTATGTAGCCCTCTTGGACTTGAAAGTCACTATGTAGATCAAGCTGGTTTCAACCTCACAGAGATCCACTCTCCCTCCAGAATACTGGGGTTAAAGGTGTGTACAACCATACCCAGCCAGAGATGGATAAATTTGAAGGTGGAAAGTTTAAGCAGGATTGTGGGTTAGGAGGGGAAGGCAATGGAGGACGGAAAGAGGTATGCAAAACTGGGTATGCATAAAACAAAACACATGGAAACTTATTACTTTGTAAGACAATTAAAATATATATTAAAATAGGCACATGGGACTAGAGAGATGGCTCAGAATTTATGAACCCTTGTTGCTTTTGCAGAGGACCCAGGTTTGGTTTCCAATACCCATATCTAGTGGCTCACAATCATCTGTAACTCCATTTTAAGGGAATCTAATACCCTCGTCTGATCTCCATGAGCACCAGGTATGCACATAGTGCACATACATACATTCAGGCAAAACACTCATACACACATAACAAAATAAATAATAAATCTAAAGTATTTTTAAAGGAGTGCGTTAGAAGGGTAATATCCTGCATGGCTGTATAATATTGCTCCTAAAAGCCAAGAGCTCCTAAACAAACAGTTTGACATATCTTCTTTGAGTTGTTGACCAGGGAAGCCCCAGAGGCACTCATAGACCAAGACATGCTCTTGTCACTCTTCTTATTTCTGTGGCTTTTTCTCGTTTGGATTTTGAACTTTTTGGGGGGCCCACCACCCAGCTCCCAAACAAATCACACACAGAGGCTTATTTTTCATTATAAGTGCCAAGGCTTGGCTTGGCTTGTTTCTAGTCAGCTTTCCTTAACTTTTAATTATTCCAACTATCTTTTGTTTCTAGGCTTTCCCACACATACACATCCCTACCCTTGCACATGAATTATATTTAATCAAAGTAACACATCTTTGCATCATTAATCAAATGTTCCACAGCACTAAAAAAGTAATATAACTTAAAATAATATTCTACCACAGTTCTCTATCAACACTAGTGCCTTACTGATGAAGGTACCACATATTTAGAATGCAAGATACAGAGAAATTAATCTGAAATTGACCTGGAAAATTCTCCCAGCTGGATAGTTTTAATAGTGCTAAAAAATTCATTATAGGCTGCTTATGGAGGAAAGGAATAAATGAGGTACCCATTTGTGAGCCTACAATCTAACATACCAATTAATTTCTCAGGCAGTATATTTTTACTTGTGCAATAATGGCACAACTGTTATGGGGGTAACAAACTGCTCTCTGATTAGATTTGAAGCATACTAAAAAGGAGTTCATACCTGATACTGTAAACCTGGTCAAAGACGCAGGCTGAGGCTTAGGTCTAAGGGCAAACTTACTATTATTTAAATTATCATGGTGCTAAGCTGACTTCTAAATAGTTATGTTTGTACTAATGGACAAATGCATACTCCCAGCTACAATCAGAGGAGCCTCTCTTTGCAATGAATTGTGAATGCAGAGATTCATGGCTACTCAGTTGTTGAGAATAAACAATGGCTTATATTAACATATCTAAGGCTCAGGGAACTTTGGGAAAGACAGGGAGGAAAGAATATAAGAGCCATAAAAAAAGATAAGGGCTATGAAATCCTGACTTCTGGCACAGCAGAGCCAATGCACTTGTGACCCCACATGAGCAGTGACTGCCTGAACCAGGCCCACCAGGCCTATCAACAGTCAAACATGGATTGGATATGGGAATCACAGGGCCTTACTCCTCCTTGCTGAAGTATATGGATTCTAAGAATGATCTAGGAATGAGACAATCATTGCCCTTAGTTGTATACTCACAGAGGTTTCAGTAGATATTTCCAAACCTGTGGTCATATAGTTAAACTAAATGAATCTCAAAGAGAGAGAGAGAGAGAGAGAGAGAGAGAGAGAGAGAGAGAGAGAGAGAGAGAGAGAGAGAGAGAGAGAGAGAATGAGTATTAAAAAGAGATTGTAGGAAGGAGAAGAGTATTGATAGTGGTGAGAGAGATTAGAACAATTGGGACAGTAATCAGAATGTGCTTTACACAGCATGGAATTGGATAAGAACAAATTCAATAAAAAAGACAAATCTTGTTTTGTGATCTTTGACTTTTAATTAGGACATTCATTGCCCTTTCATTCTAATTCAATTGCTAGTAAAGTTGTGTTTAAATCTCCCATATAATTTTGTGGATTTTATTTTGTCCCACCTGGTGTAGAGTACTAAATTGCAGAGGAGTGAAAATTTAGCTCTCTTTGAATTTCCCATAACTATTAAATACCTCCAACAGTGAGGGGTTCAGGTTACCCAGGTCCAGCAAAGTTTCCCCCTTTGGGCCTCCCTTTTGTCTCCTGCTTTTAATTCCTTGGTCCATGGTGGAAGCTTTTTTGTTAATGTAATTCTCTCTGTCTTTTCAATATCGTGGCTAAGCTTTATTGGCAGATGAGCATATTTTCCTATGTAACTGGAGAAATAATATAATTTAGCCTGTCAAAGCTGCTCTCAAACTTATTGTTTTACTAAGCCCTTCTTAAAGTAATAGCCTTCATTGCTCTGTCTCACGAGTAGAAAGCTACAGAAGGAACAGGATACCACACAGGAAATTCAAACACCATTTCCAATACTTTAAAATTATTATCAGACTTACCAAGTTTTCAATTTAGATTTGTTGATTTTTTTAAAAAAGTACTGTAAGCCATTTAAAATCTGTTGTTATTATGCTTAATTCCTGCATAATTTTTATACTTTCTAATTTTTAAAGTTATCATGTTTAGGTTTCAATATATTTCAATTAAGTTAGCTTTTATTGACTTTGTCATTATTTTAAGGAAACCTTTGAAAATTGATTTAGATAATCGGCTCAAAACTGGTGAATGTATTTGTTATCTACATACCCTATACATTGAAGAATGATCACTGGCGGCATCTTTTCTTCACCTATTTACTTCATCTGCCACCAGTTGTTGGAGATGAGATCTTGCTGTGGTACCCATTCTTACTCTTGGACTATTACAGGAGTGCATTATAACATCCAGTTTGCCAACATTTTCTCTGTTTAAATTTATTTACACGTTTTTCCTAGCATGTTTAATCCATATATTGCACTTACATTCTTGCTTAGCAATTTGAGAGTAAAGTTGAAAACCATAGTCCAAATGGGTAACAATTCATAAGTGGAGGATCAGACATAAAATAGCCCAATGTTAATTGATACTGTCTCTTGTTAAAAGGGCAGAAATGCTTGCTCTGGATTGTTAAAGTCTGTACATGTCTTTCTGTTAGCTAGTTATCATCCTTCTGCCTTCATAGTAATGTTACAATACATTTTTAATTTTATGTATTCATTCAAGCTGGATGTCTTCACTCATTGGTTCTTATTTTTACTTTTATTGTAGTTTTATTAGTTGTCTATTGTTGCAGAACTGATTTACTTCCAAATTTAGGAGCTTATAACAAAAATATGTATTATCTCACTCAGCGCCAAGAGTCAACAATGTAGAAGCTGTTTCAGCAATGATTTGGTCCAGCGCTTTTCATGAGGTTTTTGTTGATTTAGAATGTAAATGTCACTCATTCATTGTCTGTAGGCATCGTTGGGGCTGAAAGATCTCCTTCCAAGCCAGCTAACCTACACGGCTACTGACAGAGGCTTTAGTTACTCTGAGTCACTCCATAAATAGTCAAACGGAGGGAGAGAGGGAACAGGCAGGGAGAGGAAAAGAAGGGAAGAGAAAGGGAAGGAGACACTAACTACTGCAAGGCTAACACTTGGGAACCTAAGACAGGAAGGTTGTTATGCGGTCAGTGCAAACTTGAGCTACATAGTCAGAGATCCTGTCTCAAAACAAAAACACCGTAGTCCCTCAAGCTATCCTCGAATCTTCATACATGCACATGCCCCAACCCCATAAATAAATTTAAAACAACAGGAGGGAATGAGGCAAAGAGAACAAAAGACACGGAGGAAGGAAGAGAGAAAGAGACACAGAGAGATGGAGACAGAGGAATCTATATTGATTTCCAAAGTGGCTAAACCAGTTTACACTCCCAGCAACAGTGTGAGTTCCTCCTTTCCACATCCTCACCAATATTTTTTGCCGTTTGTTTTCTTGACAATAGCCATCTTGACCAGGGTAAGATAATTCATATCCACATTGGAGGATTTTTTTTTTCAGCCATAAGGAAAATGGTATCACTACATTTGCAGAAAAGTAAATGGAACTGGCTGTGGTTATGTTAGATGAAATATGCCAGCATAAACCAGAAATTTCAATCAAATATCACCTGCATTCTCTCATATGAAGAATCTAGATGTGTGTGTGTGTGTGTGTGTGTGTGTGTGTGCACGTGCGCGCGTGCATGTATCTAAGACACGAAAATAAAAACGGGGCCATGAAAAGTAAGAAACAGATATTATGGGAGGAAAAGGTAGGGTCTCTAGAACACAATAAACACTTCCTATGGCATGTGGGAATAGCCGTCATCTTATCTATTTACATCAGCCACATTCTGTCAGTTTCACCATGCTTGTTTGTGTAGATTAAGTGTAAATTTAGTGTTTGATTTCTAGACATGTAGCCTTTTCTCCCCCTACCCGGACCTAAATCAGAAACAAGGATGGGAGAATTTTCAGGCTTTCCATAAACAATTCATCTTTAGCATGGCATTGATGAGGATTTCACAGAGCAGAGGTTTATTTCTCAGGGGTTTTCTGAGAAAAAAAAAAATTCCTTCATTTCTCCCACCTCTGCTCTCATGGTTTTCTTTTCAGTCTCCAATTTGACACACACACACACACACACACACACACACACACACACCGTCTTTATTTCTCCATTCTTCTGTCAAGTGCCCTCAAAATTTTCTGCGATCTTATCTATTATCTATCAGCCTATCCCCCTACCCCAGTAAAACCATTATAAATTAATTACTGGCACCTCCCAATTTACAAGGCTAAATTTGACCCTCCTGGCCTCTAACAGTTTATCTAAAAGGTCATTGTGTATTCTAGTGCTAAAAGATAGCACTTAGCAAAACATGCTGGTTGACATTGGATATGCACTAATATTTTCCCCATGGATGCAGGTGCAGTGTAAACCAACAAGTTAGCTGTTGCTAGGTGAAATGAACTCCTGAGTCTCACGTTATCTTATTATCAGATAACAACTGAACGCTGTTAGTTGTTATATATAATGTGTATTCATTTGTGTGTGCAAAAAACTAGTAGAAATATAACAAAATGAAAAATACATATAGCATGATATCATTCCTTTTAGAAATGTAGTAAGTTCAGTTAGATTCACAGAAATGGCGTCTAAGCAGTGAGATACATTGTAAATGTTTCACTGATTCTAAGTACACATCTTAGCTTTATGCCAGCTGTCACGAGCAGGCATTTCAACTCTGATCATTCATGCATCATTTAAAATTCTCACCAGCTCATTAATCAAGGTTGGTACAGAAATAGGTGTACACAATGAAAATTCGTTTTCACCACCTTCTTTCTCTCTTGATGTCAGAAACAATGAATAAGCTCACCTGAAGTGTCAGGTGCATTTTAGTTATGTTATCTAAATTAATCAACACAATGTTCTTCTGAGAGAAGTATAATTACCATGTTTTACAAATGAGGAATATGAGGCACAGGGAGATTAGTGATTGGCTAAAGGTCAAACAGCCCAGGATGTGAATACATCTGCTAGTTCCATAGATTCTATTTTTACCACTAGAGTATAATGCTCTCTGACATTCGGCATTTTGAATTTTTTTTTAAAAAAAAAGGTGGGGGGAGGGACAAACAGCCCCAAATGGTATCATGATTACATTTTATGTGGAGACTGGTATTTTCCATTACCAAGAGGCTCAGCTACATTTTACCAGGGACATAACGTGAAGACAGTGCAAAGAGAAAATAGCTGGGTGACGAGTGGGTTTGCTAAGCAACAGTTTATTAAATCTAGTGAAACCATGGTGATGGAACACTGTGGTCCCAGACATGCACTTACTTAACACTAAAGAGTACAGACACAGCTATTGGGAACATCTGGGAAGATAAATCAAGAGTTGCACAGGCTTTGAAAACAGAAAGCATCTTCAATATTGTTATTATCATGACACATGATGCCAAAAATTCAAGCAAATAAGCTTCCAGACACTTATAATTAAAAATGTCATTGTTATACAGGAAAATTAGTTCTAATATATATTCAATTTTTCCTTGACAGTCTCTTCCTTCCTTACAAGGCAAATTTAATTAATTTTGATTTTTAAAAGGTTAGGTACTATAATTTATTGGTCACTTTGCATTTTAACATATTTTATCATACAAAAGATGCTTTCCTTGTTTCATTTTATTTATCATTTGTATGTGTGTGAGTGTGTGTGACACAACATAAAATTTATAAATATAATAAAACAGGAAATGAATTTAATAAGTGTAGTGTGAAAATTTCACATATCTAGTAGTCTCACCCATAGGCGAGGAGCTATAGACATTTCACAACTGCTCAGAGAGGAAGATCCATTCTTCTCCAGGGACAAGCCCTCGCGGGTTATTCAGTTCTAAGTGGTCAGCCCTAAAAGTATATACAGATGAGAAACAGTAAACGGACACAGCGTGTTATATATGTATTTATGTGTGTGTATGTATATATAACAATAATTTTAAAAGGTGAGATTATGAATTTGAGAAGTTGAAGGTAGAAAAAGAGTAAAAATAATTTTAAATATATACAATTCTTAAAAATTTAAATTAAAAATCTGACATGTGTTTCTCTCTCATGTGTTGTTAAATTAGTGTGTAATTGGTAGAAAAGTTCAAATTTGTTTCACTAGGGTTGAATATAGTCAAATCACATCATAAAACTCATTTTATTTTCAAGACATTAAAGAAAAAATTAGAGTCTTTGATCATAATCACCCTTCTACCTTGTCTCCCTTCAGATCTTCCCCTACTTCACTCTCCGCCTCTGTCTCGCCCTCTAGCTCTCCGTTTTCCTCTCCCTCCCATCAGGTCCAGTTTTTGCTGATTGACTGCTTCTGGGCCTAGAGCCTATCCTGAAATGTGGTCCATACAGAAGATGCCAGGCCTTTGAAGGAGATTGACCTTTCCTCTCCCAGAAGCTCATTTTTTTAGAACTATTAAAAAATATTAAGATCTATTGGCAGTAATATAAAAAGTTTATAGCTATGCTTTTATTTCAAATCTGCTGCACAGAAATATAATTTGTCTCTTCAAACAAATAAAGAGAAGCTTAACCATATTAAACTTACATCTCCCTTAGCACAACTTTTTCTGTTTCATTGATTTTTTTCCTTACTATTTTTCTATTTTGTATTTTATTTGTTTCCATACTCTCTGCCTTTTTTTCTTCCCAGTCTCTTGAAATTAAAAATTAATAATTTGCCATTTTCTTTGGGGATATTACTGGTTTTCAGCTTGAATTCACTATAAGCACCACTCAAGCAGTATCCCACAGGCTTTGTGCAGACTACTTTTCCTTTCAGCTACAAAGAACTAATTTATAATTCTTCTTGCATATGTTTGATCTCTATGTATTTGGAGTTGTGCTGTATATTTTGCATATACTTGTAAATCTCTTAAATTCCATGGTTATCAATTTTTAATTGAATTGAACTTTGGCTTAAGGAATGTCTTTTTCATGATTTCAATCTCAAATTTATTGAGGTTTTCTTATGACCTAAAGTACGCTGAATCCTAGAAAATGTCCCATTACTCTGCACATGCCAGTTTTGTGTGGATTGTTAAATATAGCTCTAGTGACTCTATATTAACAATGTAGATTGCTTATAATATTTCTCAAGCCTCTTAAGTCCATGTTGACTTCTGTCTATATCCTATAGCCATTTGTAAGCTGGTAAACTTGGCTCAAATTATTATTGTACAGATGCACATTTCTCCATATATTTCCACCAATCTTTGTTTCTGTGGACTACGGTGCTGTTGTAGGGTGTTTGTGTGTGTGTGTGTGTGTGTGTGTGTAATTGTTATACCTCTCTTTTAATTAAAACTTTCATCATTGTAAAAGTTTCTTCCCATTCTCTACCAGTTCTATTCATTTTAAAATCTATTTGATATATTAATTCCAGTTTTCTCTTTTCTTGTTTTATGTATACTAATTTATTCTTTGAGAATTTCATTCACCCACTCCACTCTCTTATTCTCCTCTCACCTCCTAGCCTCCCTCCTCCAAACATGTCTCTTCCCAGTTTCAGGGTGCTTTGCTTTGTTTTATTGGTTTCCCACTGGGTTTAAGCAGGTCTGCCATCAGGAGAATGACTGTGAAGTTATCTACTGCAGCAAGGCAGACTCATCTACACCGCTGACTCCCCTCCACCATTACCTATTAACTGCTGTTATGGTTGGTTTTAATATCAACTTGCAACAAATTAGAATCACTTGAGCATGGATCCTCACTTGAAAAACTGTTGTGATTGCCTTGATTGGCATGCGAAGACCCACCCCAACTTCGGATGGCACCTTCTGGTATTTGCCCAGATTTAAAAAAAAAAAAAAGACAGAAGGATGATTATTTGACACAGCCTTCCTTTTTGCTGCAGAGTTGACTTGCTTCATTGTTGCTGCTGCTGAATCCTTCACTGATAGCAGAACCAGTGTTTCAAGCCTTCCATGACTAAGAACTACTGGTAATGAGCTCTCACTGGGGCTCCTCTTGGATATCCTGCTGTTGTCCTGTGTCATGGAGATCTTGCTGTTTCAGATCTGTAGCTTTATCCCCTTTACATGTTCCAACAGTTCATAGATCTGATGGATGCTGGGGTGGGCCAGATCATAGCCCTGGTTCTGGGCCTGGGTGGTAGCTGGATGTGAAATCCACAAAAATCAGCTCTCTAGCTTCCCCTCATTGTACTAGCCTGGTGAGCTCTCCAGCACTGCCTTGGCTAGCCCACTCAAGGCAGCCTGCAGCAGGAGCAGAGCTAGTTCTCTTGCTCTGGGGCCCTCAAATCTAGCTCCTCGTTACTGGCATCACCAGGACCAGCTCTACTGTTTTGTCCAGGTAAGTGCAGGGCCCCCCTCTCCTGTTTGCTGTAAGGGGGATACGAGGGAATGATGAGGTCAGCTTTCCTGCTCTCCTGCTCTCAAGACTGACTCACTTCTGCTCCTACCCCCTACTCCCCCCCACACACAAGGTCAACTCTAGTGTTTTTCCCAGATGAGATACAAGCCTATGGTGAGGGGTCGGCCATCTTTCCCAAGTGCGGGGCCAGGCTTTCCTTTGAGGGATAGGGACAGTTCACTTGCTATATTATTCATCAAGGGGCAAGGCCAGCCATCCAGGGCCAGTGAAGGGCGGGGCTGGCTAAGCACAGAATATCACCAATGACTCCCATGCTAACACAGGCCATGGACATCAACACAAACACCAGCTGAATGAAGCAGAATCACGGACTCAGACATGGCCCTCAGTAGCAGCTTGGGCTCAGATGTCACCATAGCCCAGTGGCAGCACAGGCAACCCAGATCAGCATGCTCCAGAGGTAGCATGGCCTCTGGACACCAACATGGTCCTAGGTGACTGACCAGACTCCAGGCACCTGAAGAGGCCCCTGTGGTACCTGGAGTATGGACACCATCCCAGACCCCATCCTCCACAGGACCATGGACGCAGACAGTAGTCCTGGACCAGACAACACCGTAACCCTGAGTGACAGCTCAGGTCACTCAGATTAGGATGTTCCTGGTGGCAGCAAAGCCACCAAATGCCCTCATGACCACAGGTTGCAGCCCAGATCCCTGGCATCTATGCAACCCTTGGTGGCAATGTTGGCCACAGACATCATTACAGACCCTGGCTGTGGTAGGACCACTGACCCAGACATGTTTCTAAGCAGTAGTCTGGGCCCAGATGTCACCATGGTCCCAAGTGGCAGCACAGGTCATCTGGACCAGCATGACCCCAAAGCACCATAGTCCTCATACACCAACATGGTCCCAGGTAGTGGTCCAGACCTCTGGCATTGGCACTGTCTTTGATGGTCTTGGGAGTCACAGACATCAACAAAGTACCTGGCCATAGCCAGACCATGGACCCAGACATGGTTCTTAGCAGTAACCCCCAGGTGACTGTTTAGTCCATCCAAATTGGCATGGCCCCCCATGGCAGAGCAGTTCTCAGACACCAATAAGGCCCCAGGTAGCAGCCCAGACCACAGACTCCTGAGCAGACTCCAGCAGGACAGGAGCCACAGACATCAACACAGGCTCCCTCAACTCCATCAGGGCCCAAGGACCAAGATCTGACCCTTGGTCATACCCCAGGCAAAGGCATCTCTTTGACTCTGGTGACCAGCTAGCCCTTCCCATCAGCTCATTCCTTACCACTGTCACCTGTCCAGATCCATCTCTCTCCTCAGCCCATGAACCATTCTCTCCCTCTCTTCCAACTCCCCATCCTGCACTCTCTCACCACAATGGTGTCCAACCACCCAGTACCAGTATATTATTATGGAATATAACATTATTATATTATCAGATAGCTGCCTTAGTGATTCCCCTTGTGGTTGCTACTGACATCCTAAAACAGTCTAGTTTGGATTAATGTTAAATTAATTTCAGTGCTATGCATAGATTTTGCCCAATTACAGCTTTACTTTCTCCCCCTTTTAAGCATAGTAATCTACATCCTTTTGCATTGTAGTGCCATCAGCAGTTTCACAATTACTGCTTCCTGTGCAGCCTTTTAAGTTAGAAGAAAACATTGACAACATAGTGCTGTCTTTTCTATTTGTGTGTTTATTGTTTTTCTTTATTTAGCATTTAACCATTTGAAGTTAGTAATGTCTAATTGTTTCATTTTAACATAAAGAGCATATTTATCTATAATAAATAATGTTTTATGTTGCTCAGAACAGACTAAAACAATCCTTTTGCATCTGCCTCCATATTGCCCTGCCTAATCCCTTCTATAGTTTTTGTAAAACAGATTTGCTAGTGGCGTGTTGCTTATGATCATCAGATAGTATCTTGATTATTCCTTCAGTTTTGAAGGATATGTTTCCCAAACATGTATTTTTAGCTCCTTTCTTTCATCATTTTGAATATGCTATCCACAAGCAATCTGGTTTCCATGGTTTCTAATAAATTAGCTATACTTTGAATATGATGAGTCATTTCTCTAGCTGCTTTCAGATTTTTCTTTCCCCTTGCCTTTTTAATCTTTTAAAATTACATTTCTTTATTTAGCATTTGTGTGATGTTTGTGTGTGGGTGTGAGTATGCGTGTGCCACAGCAAGCATTCGGAAATGAGAGGACAACTTGTGGGAGTTGCTTTTGTCCTTGCACCGCTTGGGCTCTGGGGACTGAACTCAGAGATTAAGCTTGGGGACAAATGCCCTTACCGGCTGAATCATCTTGCTGGCTCCTTCATTTTATTTCTACTTACATTCATTAATTGTACATATTGCCTTTGAGAATTTCATACATGGATACAATGTATTTTGAACCTATCTACTCCCAATCTCCCTTCTACTTCCTCCCAGATCCCTTCACTACCTCCCTGAGTCCTTCGATGTCCTCTCATTGAAAAATGTTATAGCCCTCTAAGTTTAATTAATGCTGCCTGTATTCACATGGGTATAGGGCCATCCTCTGGAGTGCGGTTAACTTACCAGGAAAATGCTTCCTTTCCCAACAGCCATCAGCTGCCAAGAGCTCATCACTAGGGGTGGGACCTTATCAGTTCCTTCCTAACCATTCTGGCTTGGTCTTGTGTGGGTCTTATAGAGAACCTTTGATTACATCATCTGTTGCAGCACATAATGAAATAAAAGTTATACATGTAATTAGTATTTTGGCCTTACCATAATAATGACATATAGAATTAACTGAATGGCCTCAATATAATTATAAGGGGAGGAAATAAAAAGAGATGACTTGAGAAAAATAGCACCAGGAAAAATTCATCTTAAATTCTGAATTTGAATGTGGGGGAGGGATATGGTCACAAGTCAAAGAGTGTAGGTGAACTATAAAAACTAAAAAGTATAACAAAAAAGATTCCTTCCACCAAGAAGGAATATTTCTCTGCTGACAAATGGATCTTATGGAACTGGTCACCATTTCTGATTTATGACTTCTAGAACTGTAAAATATTAAATTTTTGCTGTCTTAGGCCACACTTTACTGCATTCACAATAGGCAATTGATATATCAAGTCAATATGCAAATGATACATTGCATTTTTGTATGTCAGTAACCAATAATCTGCAAGTTAAAAATAAAATAGCATTTTCAAAATCATTATAAATAAAAATACCTTAGTATAAATTGGATGAGATATATGATGTGGGAATTAATGATTATTTTTATCTTTCTACTAATTTAAAACTTCAATGAATAAGAAACACTCTCTAAATCTTAAGATTGGATAGGTTAGTTCCATATTACATGCAGCAAAGCCAAACATGACAGTAGTTTAACATGGTGTGACAAACAAATTTGTCTTTTTTTTATTGTACAAAACTATTTATACAGCTGATGTGAAAGGAGCAAAGTATGATTGATACTCAACCTTTCACCAATAATCTTTGATGAGCTAAAGAGACACTTGAAGAAACTGGTAGGTATTTTTAGCATATAGATCATATAAAGTATTTATGTGTGCATGCTAAAGCATTTCAACCCTCTTGCATTCCAAATAAAATCATTGTGCAAGCATCAAAGTTGCCAGTCCCTCCAACAAGACTACCAAACTCAGAATTGAAATTCTGAATTCATTTGTTAATTAGGAAAAACAACCCAAAATACCAACTACTAAAAAATTCCTGTGGGCATGCATAATAGTCCACTCTAAACATTTCTTCTAAGTCCGTCACGTTCATGACTGAAGTCCATCTATAGTAGTAAAATTCTATCATTCAAATATTAGTGATATTTCAGAGAAACGAAACAATTCATCTCAATAATAGTATCACTGCTACATTCTAACAAAGAGAACAAAATCAGAATGAGCAGAACCAGTATCCATAGATACATAAAGAAAGGAACTACTTTAGAAAAAAAAGTGTGCCTTACCTGAACAGCAGGAATTATACAAGTAAAACACTGTATTGACCCACATCAACACAACCCATGAGATTAACCATACCCAAAGTTTGTCTCAAAAAACTTCCATTCAGTCAGAATAAATAAATTAATTAAGAAATAAAGTATTTGATTTGCAAGGTTTTTATAATAAAGCTCTACATTTCTTAATTAAAATTAATTTTTAAAAATTGTGATAAAGGCTTAAATTTGAGAAATGTGTTCATTAGATTCTGATCTGTATTTGTGAAGTTATATTGCACCTGCTTGTACCAATAAAGACAAATAAAACATACTTTTATACACATTCACACACACAAATAATTGTTAAATATTGAGTATGGCTGGCTTCCCTGGTGCTAACTCAAAAAGAAACTAAACAATATACCAACTATTTAAAAAGTGTTAACAGAAAACATGTGGTGACCATGAGGAATATTTGAGGATGATGATCAAGTGATGGTGTCATGGTGGTAAGACAGATGTGAAAAAGAACCACTTGAGATGCAAAAGTACTTGTATTCTTTTTTTGTAAGACTTATCTGAACTGTGAATTGATATCAACAACAACTATATATGCTATTTTATGTAGCTATATCTGTATATATTTCTACAAGTTCATTGCTATCTGCAAACTTTTTATTTAAATTTTTATTTATTTAAATAAATAATCTTATTTTTGAGAATTTTGTAGATGAGTACGATATCTACATAATTTTCACCCTTCCCTCTTCTGCCTTCCAGATTCTTCTGTCTCTCTCTCCTCTTCATCCTTATTGTTGTTACACACACACACACACACACACACACACACACACACACACACACACACGTATATATAAATGCAAACTGCTTCATCCATTTAGTGTTTCTCATATGTTATATAGATGTAGGATTAAGTATTTGCACTTGGTATATGCACTTTGTATTGGATAATCTATATGGGGGTCTGTCCCTGAAAAAAAACTCATTCTCCCTTTCTCAGTAGCCATTGTTGGCTGTAACCTTTCATATTTGGGTGTAGCTTGTGAAATTTCTCCCATCCAAGCTGACATGTCAACTGGTGTTATCTTTGTGCAAGTCTTGCTTAAACAATCATATTGTTGGGATTTCCTGGGTGCAGCTTCCTTGTGGTGTCTAGAAGACATTATCTCACAGCAAATGTCCTGGTCCTCTGGCTCCTATAAGCTACCCAGCCTCTCTTCCACAATGTTCTTGCATCCTTTGGTGTTAGAGGCCTGTGTTGTGCCAATGTGGGCTATGTACCGAATGGTCACTTATCCTCTGCATTTTGTGGTTTTTAACAATAGCCTCCATCTGTTGCAAAGAGAAGCTTCTTTGATGAAGGGGTGAAAGATACCTTTATCCGTGAGTATAAATTCTGAAATAAAATAAAAAATTATATCTGATAAATGTCACTTTTTATATGTCACTGATAAAATGAAAGCAACTTGCTTACCTATGATACTGAGACTTTCATAATGAAAGGTTGTGATCACATTTCAGTTTTACCTAAAAAAAAAGTGGAAGTAGTTAATGAGATTTTTCACTATACAGAAATGGAAGTGCATAGCCTCCTTACGCATGTGCATAAAAGATGGCTATCATTTTTCTCAGTCATAAAAACATGTTAAAATATTGGCTTATATAATATAAATAATATATACATTATTATATATCACAATATAATCACATTTTCAAACTGAAAAGAATAATCTCATTTGAAAATCTATTAAAAATGAGAAAAAAGAGGGTTATAGTAAAACAGAAATTGTTAAGCCTTTTTTAAAAAAAACTGTTTAAAGATCTTTGAGGATAAGATAAGCAAAACAAATGAAGCTACTACTTAAAGTAGTAATAGAAAATTTTAATTGGAATTTTAATTGAAAACACAATAGGCAAAAGGGACCACCCTTAACTGAAGCCAACTTTTGTTTGTATGAAGGTGACAATGGATTTTATAGTGGCAACAAAAGACTTGGTAGAGGACAGCAAATCTAGACTGGAGTCATAGAGATGCAAAATTATTCTAGAAAGAGGAGTCTAGACCCTGTGACACTCATCTGAATTTGCTGACTTACATGCACACATTCAAGTGACATTCTTCTCCCTCAGAGCAGCATTGACAGGCTATAGGTATCTTCAAGCATTAGGTAAAACAAACAGCAAATGCTTTTTGGCAGATGGGAGTTTTCTCCAAAAGGCTCTTTGATCATGGATGGGGGTGGGAGTCTGGGGAAACTGTGTAACATCATCCTCTGGATGTGGCCTTGAGTCATTAGAAAATATTGACAGCTTTAATTTGAGTCTTTAGGGGCCAAGGTTGAGACACACTGAAGAAGCATCTGAGGAGTCTAGCTAGAAATCAGTCAAGGAGATAATCATTGTTCGGGCCACAAAAGAGTGAATTGACAAGACTTCAGTCTCACACATAGATTGCCTCAAAAACTCAATTCTCTAAAAAGCATGGTCTCTATTCAGAAATAAGACTGCTTTAAAAAAAAAATCAAGAAAAAGAAATACCAGAAAAATGTAACCAGGCTACGAAGGACTTTCTCAACTTTGTTACCTAACCGTGACTTATCTGAAATCCAACTCCAGTTTCACAGCTTTAAATAATTCTCAACTTAAAGCCATTCTCTCTCAGAAACAGAAATTTAAAATGTGAATGACAACAAATATGTTTCAGAACATTTAGAAATTATCGAATTTTCATTACAAAAAGGCTAAATGAGGAATTGATAGATTCAAATGACTAGATTGATAAGAAAAGACTATGGAAAACATAGTAGATTGAAATCCTAGAAAGTAACTCTTACAGTCTAAAAATATTAACTTGTAAGTTAAATGCACGTTCTTTTAAATTTTTTATTAGTTCTTGAGAATTTCATACAACATATTTTGACAATATTCAACCTCTCCAACTCCTCCTTGATACACTCCCATTACTGAGTCATGCAAATTTTCCCCTTCCTAAACTTACCAAGTCCAAACTGCTCATATATTCTTGCATATGTTGCCTTAAGTGGAGTGTGGTGGACCTGCCAGGGGCTGCATTCTTAAAACTACATTTTCCTTTCCCAGCAGTCATTATCAATAACCTCAGGACAGTAATAGGTTTCCATATGACTTTTAAAAATTTTTTTAGCCTTTCCTATATTGCCTCCTGTATGCTGCCCTCCCACTCTCACCCCAATTTAACTCTTTGTAAGGGATGAATAAGAAATCTTTGTAGGCTCAGATATTTGAGGACTTGGTCCCCAGCTGGTAGCACAAGAAGTTACAATTAAAAGATAGCCTTGAGTCTCAGAAGAAAATTTAGAGTTTAGACTTTTGAACAGTGCTGAGAATGAAAGATTATAGGGACTTTTCAATTTGGACTAAATGTATTTTGCATTATAATTGACCATGAGTATATGGGAGCCAGGGAGCAGGTTGTTGTTTTTTATGTTTAGGGGTTTTTTTCCCTTAGTTCTTTGTATACTCTTGATAACTCTTTGTTAGATATATAGTGGCAAAGGTCTGTTGTTGTTCTTCATTCAGTAGGCTGCCTCTTCATTCAAATGATGATGTGCTTTGCTGTACAGAGCTTTTTAGTTTCAAGAGGTCCTCTTTAGTAATTGTTGGTCTTAATGGCTGTACTATTGGGATCCTGTTCAGAAAGTTCTTTTCTTCTGTGCCAATGAATTCAAGCGCTCTCTCTCTTTCTCTCTCTCATATTCAGGTATCAGGCCTTATGTTGAGTTTCTTTTATTTTGGTGGCCTAATGGTTTTATTGGGATTACTTACAAGATCATGGGCCATTTGTGTCCAAAATGCCCATGTCAGCATTGGTAGCAAGAAATATAGGATGAACCCTGGAATGCCTTGCACAAGAAGCAGCACCTCCAAAGCAGTTGTATGTCTCTTATACTACCTTGGGGAAGCCTCTAATGAAGCACAGCTTTCTGATTTTCTTGAGTCTTATAAGTATTGTAGCATGTATTTCCATAATCTGATATATTTCATCAGTTTACTGAAGTTACCTAGCCTTGCCTGAATGTACTCAGCCTCACTCTTCCCTCTAGAGGAGATTATTTCAGTTCTGTTGAGGTTCTTGTTCCATTTAGAATTAAGGTTTTTTTTTTTTCAGGGTAAGAAAGAAGGATCTGTGTCATTCTTTTATGTGTAGTTATTCCATTTCATATTTCATTTCTTCTTTTTGTAAAAAAAATGTGTGGCTCTAGGAATGTAGCTTTATATATAGGTCCTCAATTCTATTCTATTGATCAATGATTCTGGTTTTTTGTTTTGGTATTTGTGTGTGTGTGTGTGTGTGTGTGTGTGTGTGTGTGTGTGTATCATTGTTTTTATTATTGTAGCTCAGTTGGTATAGCTTGAACTCTAGGATGGTGATACCTCCAGGAATTATATATTATCATCACTCAAGATTGTTTTGGATATCCTTGATCTTTTATTTCTGTGTGAAATTTAATATTTTTTTAATTTCTGTGAGAATTGGATTGAAATTTTGATGGGAATTGCATTAAATATGTATATTGCTTTTGATAGGGTGGCCATTTCCATTGTAGCAACCATACAAACCCATGATTATAGAAGGTATTTCTGTTTTCTGATATCTTCTTCAATTTCTTTTTTTAGTGTTTTAAAGTTTTCATTGTGCAAGTATTTCATCTCATTGGTTAGATTTATTTAAAGATTATTTTTCAGGTCATTGTAAATAATATCATTTTCCTAATTTTTCTTCTTGGAACATTTGTCTTTTCTGTATAGGAAAACTACTGATTTTGTGGGTAAATTCTATATCCTGTTACTTTGCTGCATATATTTACCAGATGTAGTTTTTTGGTGGAATCTTTATGATCTTTTACTTATAAAATAATATCATCTGTAAATAAGTATACCTTGATTTTTTTCCTTTCTTCTTTGTGTTTTTTTTACATATCTTAATACTTTAGCTACAACTTCAAGTACTACACTAAATAGGAGGGAATGGGGAATGGAATCATTGTATTGTTTCCTAATTTTTGTGGAAATGTATTGCTGTTTGTTCATTTAGGAAGATGTTGGCTGTGAGTTTCCTGTATATTCCCTTTATTATGTTGAGATGTGTCTCTTGCATCTCTAGATCTTCCAGGACTTTTATTATGAAGGGATATTGGCTTTTGTCAAAATCTGATTCCAGATCTAATGAGATGATCATGTAGTTTCTGTCCTTTAGTATATTTATGTGGTGGGTTATGTTTATTAATTTATGCATTTTGAACAATCTATACATTACTTGGATGAAGCCTATTTGATCATGGTGATATTCCTTATGGTGTGCTCTTGAATTCAGTTTTCAAGTGCTTTGTTGAGAATTTTTACATCTATGTTCATCATAGATATTGACTTATAATTTTCTCTTTTTTGCTGAGTCATTGCCTGGTTTCTATATCAAGGCAATCCTGAATTTGTAAAAAGGGATTTGGAAATGTTCTTTCATTTTCTATTTCATGCAATAGTTTGAGGAGTATTGGTGTGAGTTTTACTTCAAAGTTCTGATAGAACTCTTCGATGAATCCATATGGCCCTGAGATTATTTTTCAGTTGGGAGAATTTTAACTACTACTTCTATTTCATCAGATAGTATGGGTCTGTTTAAATTATTTACTTCATTATGGTTTGGATTCACATTGTGGTGTAATCAATGAAGCTGACTATTTTCTGTAAAGTACTGGCTATGCTTCTCTTGAAAAATGTCTATGTAGGCCTATTGCTCATATTTATTAATATTGTTGTATTTTTGCTGTTTGGTTTTAGGGGTTATATTGTATAATTTAAATATTAATCTCTTAACATATGTCTAATGTTAGTGTATAGATTGTCTTTATCAATCTTTTGCTTAGTGCATTTGCTATGTTTGATACAGTTCATTTTTTCTCTATCTGCTTTTGTTTCTCATAGCTTTGATATTTGTCCTAAAACTTTTTACCTATCCAAATGTCATAGATAGTTTTTCTTAAGTTTTTCTGGTAGTTTCATAGTGGTTACCAAAGAGAAGAGTGTGTAAGATGGTGGGAGAAAAATGTCTGATTACTTAAGAAGTAAAAGCTAACACCTGTGTAGAATGGAAATGCTTGGCTGTTCTCTTGCAATAAGAAATTTAGAATTATCAATGATATGTTTTATATTTTCAAAATGACTGCAACAAAATGCACCTAACTCTAACCCTAACCCTAAACATTCTCATTTGAAAGATATGATGTTGGCTTCATACCTATATATTTATAGCTAACCCTGTATACATTATATCTAGGATCCACATATGAAAGAGAACATGAAGTTTTTGTCTGAGTTTGGGACACCTCACTTAGCATAATACTCTCCAGATTCATCTATTTCCTGCCGGTTTTATGAGTTTATTTTTTCTTTATAGCTGAATAAAATTTCATTGTTCATATGTCTACATTTTCATTAGACATTCATCAGTTAATGGACATCTAGGCTGGTTTTATTTCCTTATTATGGACAAAAGGACATACAAGACATGAAGGAGGAAAATGGAAACGAAACTGAGGAGGCCATAAGGAGGACTGAGGGGAGTAGGGCTCAGGGAAGATAGGAATGAAAGAGAACTCTTAAAGCATACTTTGTTCAAAATACCATGAGGATTTCTAATTTCTCAACTTCTAATTGAGAGTGGGAGTGGAGAGGAAGAGTGGGGCTGGGCATGGTGGTCCATTTCTCTAATCTCAGCAGCACTCAGGAGACAAAGGAAGGCAGATCGATATTTTGTTAAGACCAGCTGGGTCAAATCAGGAAGTTTTAGGCCAGCTAAGGCTGCATAGTGAGACACTAAGAGCCCCTCAGCCCCAGACTCGAAAATGGCTTGAATGTAGAAAGGAACTTGAAGGGAGGAGATGGGTAATTGGACTGAGAGACAGATAAGATGGTGAGAATGATAGGAATAAGAAGGTGAACTGACCCACCTTGGAAGTCCTTGCCCTCCTTGAGGAATGGAAAGGTGGATGGGGTGAGAGAAGGCTGAGGGAGGACTGGGAGGAGGGAAGGGAGGGGGAGCAGTGGTGGGTATGGAAAAACTCTTTTGAAGAAAAACATAAGGTGCTGTATACATGTATGCAATTGTCAAAGAACAAATTTAATAAGTGATTTTTAAGACACGATAAATATTTGAGGAATGGATGTTAATTATGTCTTAGAGTTTCTATTACTGTGATAAAACATGAAAAGCAAAAGCAACTTGAGGAGAAAAAGGTTTATTTCAAACTTACACTTCCACATCAACCAATGGCAATCAAGGCAGAAACTGGAGCCAATGACATAAAGGAGTGCTGCTTACTGCCTTGCTCCCCATTGCTTGCTCAGCCTGCTTTCATATACCACCCAGGACCACCAGTGAGCTGGGTGCTCCAGTATCAATCATCAATCAAGGAAATGCACCTCAGGATTACTTATAGGCCAGTCTGGTGGTGGCATCTTCTCAATTAAGGTTCCCTCTTCCAAAATGACTCTTGTCTATGTCAAGTTGATGTAAAACTAGCCAGAGCAATTACGTTGATTTGACCAGTACATAATGAATACTATATTAAAACATGGTGCTGGAGTAATAGCCAGTGACAATGTAATAGCCATAAATAACATCTATATTTTCATATAAAATGGAATTAAAAGAAATAAATAGGGGCTTAGGGATGTAGCCTAGTGGTAGAATGCTATCCCAGCATGAACATAGCTCTACAACTATCCCCAAAACTACAAATATGTTTCTAGATCAGACAATAGAGAAATCATTATAAAAGTGTTATTAAACTTTTCATGCATACTACTTAATTCTCATCACTATTATTATTATTTGCTATTATTTTTGAGTCATACAGTACCTTTGTTTGAAAGCATCATTTGTATAAGTGAATAGGAAAGAATAAGTAATTTGCCTGCTGTGGCTGGGTTAAGAGTCAATGCTCTGAAAATAATGGTCATCTTGAGTCAGGTGTAATCTGAGTACTTAGGAGGCAGAGGCAGGCTGATCACTATAAGTTCAAGTGTATGAGGACTGTCATAGCTACAGAGTTAGACACTGCCTCAAGAAGAAAGAAGAAAGGAAAGAAACAAAAAATGGTTAACTTGAACTTTATTTTCTGATCTGTAAGATTTCTAAAATTTCTTACTTCAGCAAATGGTTTGACATGAGAGACCCTGAGACTAAATTGCCAGTGTATCACTTATTCTGACTACTTCTGATCTCCTATTAGCATTTCATGACCCCCAAATGATTACTTGTTATATAGTAGGTAAAAGTTCTTCATATTGGAGTTGACATTTTTTGAATTTCCTTTTCATTTGCTTTTGAAACATTCAGATGAAATGTATCCACTTCTACTTGGTATTTCCAAATGTTAAAGTCAATGTTCTTAAAGCAGTTAGAATGAGACCATCTCAAATAAAACCACATAAAGCAATTCTGCTTTTATAGCAATTATTACTCCATCTACATAGACTGCTTTATACAAAGTGTAATTCATCTGGAAGTCAGGGGGTTGGTTGGAAAAATGTCATTTTTCTTACAAAAACAACACCACTCAAGGTATTTTCTACTTTGTCTGAAAGTCAATTTATAATAATTCTATTTTCTTTTTTATTATTATTTAAGAAGAGCATAGAACTGAAGAAATGTAGAGACTTAATTTTATTCAGTTCCCCCAAATTGAAACACAAATGATAGTGTTGGCAGTTTTGGGAATTTGATAACAATATGCATCATTTGTTGTGTTCATCTTGAAATGTTGGCTTGTTTTAAAATCTTATTAGGGTTTTTCCTCTAATTTTGATATGTGAGTTTCCTGAACAATTTTGAAGAATCCATTGCATGAAATTGAAAAGTGCCAACTATGTTCTCTTGCATTGTACAGCTTTTCTTAACCATGCATTTACCCCCCAATATACCTTATCAAGCTTTATGTACCTATAGTATCAGTAGAGAGTAACAGATGGCCAGAAAGAGACAGGGCTGGTACATATTCCCAAGGC
The DNA here is from genome assembly GCA_004025045.1 of Sigmodon hispidus. Lineage (NCBI taxonomy): Eukaryota > Metazoa > Chordata > Mammalia > Rodentia > Cricetidae > Sigmodon > Sigmodon hispidus. The sequence continues at coordinate 39,883 of PVIH01016894.1, forward strand.
AAGGAAAGAGACCTGCTCCCTGCAGCCTTAGTTAGGTCAGGCAAAGTCCACAGTCTCCCTTTTAGGATTCTGCCTCAGACACATGCAAGGAAAAGGGAAAAAAACAGCCAGAGGAACAGACAAAGAAACCTCTGAACCAGGACTCAGAGAGCCTTGGCTCCTAGAATCTGCTTTCTCTTTCTCTTGAGTGCTCACTACTGGAATGGAAAACCACTTCTCTTATTAGGACAAACTGTGCCTCATGAATGATACATTGCTTGCCCACCTTTACAGAGTCAATAATGATAGAAAAGTATGCACAACCTTTTTTCTTGGCACCAGGGAAATAGTCCTGGTAACCAATTTCCTCCGAGAGAGATTGACTCACCCCATAGTCACCATAGGGAACTGGAGAACGGTGGTGTTTCTCTGTCCCAGATGACACTGGATTGTGCTCAGTCAGAAAATTCCGATGACTCTATTTGAAGCTCTAAAACAGTGGCTCTCATCCTTCCTAATACTGAGACCCTTTAATATAGTTCCTCATATCGTGATGACCTCCAACCATAAAACTATTTTCATTGCTACTTTATAACTGTAATTGTGCTACTGTTATGAATCGTAATGTAAATATCTGATATTCAACCCCTGCCACAGGTTGAGAATCATTGTTCTTAAGTCCCTGATTCTAATGCCTGGGAGGCATCTATCTATCCAGTGCTCGTTGAAACTCTGTGAGAGCTGATTCCTCATCATGAAGCTTCAGTGGAGATGGCAGCCTGCCCAGAGAAATTAATGTTGCAGTCAACATTTTCATTGGTAAATAATATTCTCAAAGTTGACCAGAAGGGCAGCAAGCCCTAGGCTTATCAGTTCTCCTGAGGACTGCAACGTTACATTCTATTTCTGTCAAATATAAGGAAACTTCTCTGGGGCTAGTAACTCTTTTATTGCACAGAGTGCTGTCCTTTGTATGTTTTATAACATATCCTGGCACAAGAATATTACTAAAAAGAACTGATTCATATTTCTTGAGTCTGTGTTCCTACATAAGAACTACCAAGGAAGGATGTAGGGTAAACTGAGCAGTAATTCTAAAAGTATTCTGAAGTATAATATCACTTCTGGGTATATACCCTAAAGATGCACAGTTGCACTCCAATGGCATTAGCTCAACTATGTTCATAGCAGCATTATTTGTAGTAGCAAGAACCTGGAAATAACCTAGATGTCCCTCAACTGAAGAATGGATTAACAAACTGTGGTACATCTACACAATGGAGTACTACTCAGCAGTAAGAAAAAATGATATCCTAAAATTTGCAGGCAAATGGCTGGATTTGGAGAATATTCTCCTGAGCGAGGTATCACAAACCCAGAAAGATAAGCAGGGTGTGCACTCACTCATTAGTGGACTCTAAGCAAATAAACAAACAAAAAAAGCAAAGCATGCCCAAGCTGCAAACCATAACCACTGAACAGCCTGGGATCAGAAATACCCTGGACTGATTCCTCAGCTCCCACTCCCCCTAGAGGAACACCTGACTCAGTCTTGATGTTGGGGGGAGAAAACTGGATTTGCCAGAAGTGGAGGCTGAACTAAGCAATATTGGGGCAGTGGGACCATGGGACTGCCTGCAGCCTGCCCAGGGAGGGGATGGGGAGTTGTGGAGAAGAGAGAATGACCTGATGTGTTTGGAGGGGGAAGGGACCTTGAATAAGGATATACAAGGATAGAAATGTGACTTCACTTTTCTTGCAATCTATTCATCAGGCATTATATTATCTTCTGATTCTGAGGTTAGTACCAAGGACAAGAAGTATCAGTTAATGCTTGCTATAAGGACCTTTTTATGTATATGGTGCTTATCAGTATACCCAGGATTATGTACAGATAAGTTCATCACATATTGAAAATACCATATGTTGAAACATCCTTAATACACCTAACCACATTGTAGCTTAGCCGCCAAGTCCACTGTGAAGTCACGGTAGCGTGAATGAGTAGCTGGCTGAAATATACAGTTCACAGTATTATAACTCCAAGCTCTACCAAAGCAAAAGCCCAAAGGCCAAAGTTTGAAGTTTTGCTCCTACTGAATGAGTATGGCTTTTACACTTATGTGAAGTTTTTTTTTTTTTTTTTTAAGTATTAGTCAATGTGTTACGATAGGAACAGTCTTTACTGTGATTCAGTGTTCATCACAAACAGGACTTTTAATTTTCAATTAACAAAAGACATTGCTAAGGCTCAAAGGGGCGAAGTGTTTGATCTGAGCTAAGGTCTATCAAAGCCAGATTACATTATTTACGCCCCCTCTCCCTCACTCTTAAGAATAATAGCCCTCAATCCACTTCAGCTCCTGGGTTAGACTCTAATTGGTCCCCTAGAGATTGATGTGAAAAGAATTTCTATTTCTCTAACTCCCTATCCCACCTAACATTGATGATTTTTTTTCTGGGTGGACACCAGGCCATCATGTGCCTCCTGTGACGGGACTTAAGAAGTGGTCAAGGGAGAAAACTAACAGAGGAATAATTGGAGAGCAAGTTACCTAGACCTTTAAATAAACAAAGAATCAGAGACATTATCAAAGTGGTGAAAGGAAAGGTGGGAAACTGAAGATTTTCTTAGAGCTGGAATGGAAGCTGGGAAGATGGATGGAAAGGGAGGAAGTGGAGAAGAAATCTTCAACAAGGTTATAATATCATTAGAGCAGCACATTCTCAACCTTAAGGTTGTGACTCCTTGGGGGCATTAAAGAACCTTTTCACAGGGGTCATACCAGATATCCTGCATATCAGATATTATGATTCATAACAGTAGCAAAATTACAGTTACAAAGTATTGACAAAAATAATTTGTGGCTGGGGGTCACCATAACCTGAGGAACTGTATTAAAGGGCCGCAGCATTAGAAAGGTTGAGAACCACTAGCTTAGAGGCTGTGGTACAGGGATGAGTCAGAACATTTTCCTACTCATTGCTCTTCTCCTTCACATAAGTGCTGAGTTCGCCCTGTATGTTCACCCTGTGGTAGAGACTTCTGGTATTGAAAAGGTTAGTGAAGGCAGGACCTTGTCTCGTATGAAGAGACATGGCCTGATGGAAAATTCTTTGAGCCTTCAGCCAGAGAGGCCAATACTATAGGCTATTTACTAAATTATTCTATTTCTCATAATGTCTTTTTTTCTCTAAGATGTGTTGAAATGTTCTAATCTCCTGTGTCCCACTTTTCTATGCTCAAGCAACCAGAGGGACGTATCAGAGTAAAAGGACTGGCTCTTCGGTCCTTGAGAGATATTTTTGGGAGATCAAACACACATATTCACAACTGTAATTTGGGCTTAGTAAATGTACTAGAAATGGAAGTAGGGGCTCTCTGGCAGGGTGCTGGCCAGAAGAAATAGTAAATATGGCCATTCTGAGCTTTCTTATTGAAGAGATTGAGTCATCTCAGAGACATGACCTTATGCTGCTAGAAGCTTTGTTGGAGTTAATTAAGAATCTCCATGCAGGGTTTGGGAAGAGTTGTCATGTATTGAATGTTGCAGTTCTAAGAACACTAAGCAAACTACAAGCAGACATTTCTCACCAGAACATATAGCACCACCCTGGGAGGAAAAATTTTTTCTTGGTACAAACTAAACAAGACATTAGTCAAAGATCAAAAAATTACCTCAAACTTCAGTATAGGTGTATGAGAACCAATACATCTTAACAACACAGACTTTCCCAACAATACTGAGAGATGTCTTCTAAAACAGCCAGTCATGTGGAATGTCAAATGCAGTTACGTTTAGGCTATATGATGTCTCTTGAGAATTGTACATCGGCTTACGAGGACTGATTAATCTTGGCAACACGTGTTTTATGAACTGCATTGTCCAGGCCCTGACCCACACTCCAATACTGAGAGATTTCTTTCTCTCTGACAGGCACCGGTGTGAGATGCCAAGTCCCGAGTTATGTCTGGTCTGTGAGATGTCTTCGCTCTTTCGGGAGCTGTACTCTGGGAACCCATCTCCTCATGTTCCCTATAAGTTACTGC
>PVIH01016895.1:0-43901 GCA_004025045.1 Sigmodon hispidus
GCTAAAACTTCGAGAACTATATTGAATAGATAAGGGGAGAGAGGACATCCCTGTCTAGTTCCTGACTTTAGTGGGATTTCTTTGAGTTTTTCTCCATTAAGTTTGATACTGGCTGTCGGCTTCTTGTAAATCGCCTTTATTATATTCAGGTATTCTCCCTTTATTCCTGATCTCTCCAGGGCTTTAATCATAAAGGAGTAACACATGATTCTTATCCTGTTCTGCTATGCAGCTTGATAGCTTTTCTCAGCAGTATTTCAACTTCTTTCCTCTACATCATCTCCTGGCATCTCTGTGGCATCTCTCTGTTCTTTTCTTTCTATCTCAGAGATTTCCTAGTCTGGTATCCCTGGTCACATTTCCTGTCTGCCATTTTTTATTAAGCCAATAGGCAGAACAATCATTTGCAATGTAAAAACATAATCCTATTGCATTTCCTCCCTCTTTTTAAAAACACAAATAAGAAGAACTCCAAATCTAATAAACTTTTTTTAAAATCTGTAACAACTTATAACTCACACTGTAAACTAATACAAACATTCATAGTCCATGTTTTGAGAATATGGACACAGTTCTCTAGGCTACCTTCTGCTGAATGGGGCTGCTGGCAATCCCATGGGGACTCAAAGAAAAATTTAGGATTATGGGACAAATTCTCAGTGGAGTAGTTTCTAAGGCTGGGTCATCTCAGCCTGTTTCCTTGTAGTTGTTTTGGATACAGAGGTCAGAGAAAGTTTCAACAGAGGTGCTCTGACATGTTGAATCATCTGAACCATCCATTTCCATTGGAGAATTTTCAATCAAACTTTATTTTCTTTAACTAGGAATAAATCCACAGGCTCTCATTTTCTGTGGAAATAAAATTAAAATCTCTTCTTCAAAGTAGCATATCTTTTGATTTCAATTTTAATATCAGCTTATTTACAAAATATATAGTTTAGATTAATCCAGGAGCATTTGTAATCAAATGATTTTTAGCCACTTTCACTATTTCATTTTCAGTCAAAAAAACTTAGACAAGACAGTAGCATATAGTATCCAGACACTCTTTGTAATTTTCTTTTTTACATGGCTTATTATTTTTTTTACTCTGTTTTTTTTTCTAAGAACTTTCTGTATCCTTTTTCTTTTTTCTTTTCTTTCTCAAGTTTTTGTATGTCTGTGTACTCATGTATACATATATATTTTAACAGACTCTAAACCACTTACAGTTTTTTTTAATCTGTTTTTACTATATATCTCTGATTTCTTATCTTTTTCTGTTTCTGACAACACTTTAGCTTGGCTAGGGTGGCTGACTTCACCCAGATACCTCTATTTCTTTCCACATCTGCCAAGGTGTGGCTAAGGATTAAAGGCTGAGCTAGAATGGCTGACTGGCTCCACTCAGCTCAATCTTGCTTCATAGAATTTAGCTTTTCAGCAGAGGTACTGGTGGGACCCACAATTACCACTCTGGGGATTTTTAGGTTCAAAATAACCACCAAGTAAAGCACTGCCATCTGCTGCCCATTAACTCCATTTAAGTATTTGGCAGCAGAGCCTCTTAAAAGACTCACAAGTGTTTTGCCATGAAGGTTGAATTAAGAAGCCTCTCTTTAAAAAGCCATACCTCTTCAATGACATGTATTGAAATTTCTTTAAAAAGTTACAGCATTGAGAATATCTTAAGTACAGCTTCAAATTTAACAATAGTTGTAGTTAGTTTGTTCCTATGTAGACATATTAAATAATGAAAATAACTGTTCTCGGTGTCTCCTTTTTTTAAAGTACATGGAACAAAAAGTAAAATCTAAAGCACAACAAGTCATGTTAGGCTCAGCTACAGATGAGGAAAAAAGACTAGGTCACAGCTGATGCCCAAGAATGCACTACGGCCACCACAAATTCCTGCTAAGCAACCTTGGGACCTCCTGCCCTGATGCGGAGGAGATGGGGAGATGTGGAGAAGAGAGGGGGTCAGAGGGGTAAGGAACCTTGAACAAGGATAGACACGGATAGAAAATGTGACTTAATCCATAATAAAAAAATTAAGAATTGAAAAAAATAAATTTCAATACAAATGTGTCTTTTACATAGTAATAGATGATAAATAAGTAGATAATAAAAAATTAAAAAGAAACACTATTATTTTTAAAACCACAAATTAACCACAAAATAGTAATAACAAGTAACTTCAATAGCCTGCTCTAGTTAAGTGGGTTATTAGGAAAAAATTCAAAGAAAATCTGAATTTAAATAACATAATATCAAATAGGCTTAACAGACATCTTCTGAACATTCTACCCCAATACTAAATAACACACATACTTCTCATCAGGCCATGGGGCATTCTACATAATTGTCCATATATTAGAATGCAAAGCATGTCTCAACAAATATAGGAAAACTAAATTGGCATCCTGCATTTTATCTGACCACATGATATAAAGCTGTATATCAACACTGGTAGATTTTATGGAAAGCATACAAACTCGTAGAGACTAAACAACAAACTACTGAATGAAAATTAAATCAAGAAAGAAATTGAGAAAAAAATTTAAAAATTATAACTGAATGTAAATGAAAACACAGTATGTAAAATTTATAAAGCATACTAAAGGTAGTCAAAATAGGCAAATTTAGAGCACTAAGAACCTAGTGAAAAGTTTGAGATAATGTCTAACAAATACTTTAATGATGTATTTGAAGGACTTTGAAAATCTAGAATAAATAACTTATCCAAACAGTAGATGGGAAGAGATAATCAAACGTGGTCTGAAATAAACAAAATAGAAAGCAAAAACTCAATAAAATGAAGAATTAATGAAATGGGGTCATTTATTTGAAGAGTGCAACAAGATTGATAAACATTAGGCAGTTTAAATAAAATAAAAAGAAAGAGAATCCACGTTAATAAAATTAGAGACTAAATAAAATATAAGAAATATTGAGGAAATTAAGTAAATCATGAAGAAATATTTTAAAATCTATATTCTATCAAACAGGAAAATCTAAAAGAAATGTTTAGACTTAATAGATATGTATTATTTACCAAAGGCAAATCATATGAAATAAGAATTTTACACAACCATAACTTATATTTGAGGTAGAATCATTATTTAAATATTTCTAAACTAAGCATGAAATTCTCCAAACCTAAAAAAAAAAAAAAAAGACTAATACCAATACCTCTCAAACTATTATGTAACATAGAAAATAAAGGAACATTTCCAAGTTCTGTTTCAGAATGCAGCATTACCTTGATACCAAAAACCAGATAAAAATCCAGTAACAAAAAGAAAAAAAAAGATAATTTAAGCCCAATCTCTGATAAATATTTAGATTCAGAATGGGCTACAGAATTACTAATATACTTACAAAACAACAAGGCTACTGTGAACCAAATGACACACTTTCAGAACTGCACTGTATCTCATTTCTCAGCACAAATGAATATTATTTTTGTTTTTAAATTAATACTCTGCCTTCCCATTTCAGTAGACATACTGCAATATTAATTTTCCCACTGAAAAAAGCACGTGTCAGGTACTTGAAAATGTAATATGGACACATCTTTGCCCTAAATACAGGCCAACAGGGAAAAACCCCTGCAGGCAAGAACTCCTCAATAAAATTCAGTTTGCTGACCCCCTCTCTACAAATTCTACCGCAACCTCCAATCCATCCCATCACCTGGCAACTAAGTGGCTACCTAAGACCCACCATTCCCCAGCACCTTTTAGATCAACAGTGGCTAGCTGAGACCTACAGTTCTTTAGCACCTGTTGGATCAATAGTGGTACCGGAGATTCAAGCTTACAGGCCTTAAATTTGCCAGCAACTATTAGATCAAGAGTTTTATAGAATCAAGAGTTACTTTTGAATCAGGAGCACATATTGGACCAAGATTGGTCCCTAGGACACAGAACCAGCCAGCTCTTATTGCACCAAGAACAGCTCACTGTCACACAAAATGTGCTACCTCCAAGTAGACCAAGAGCCCAGAAAATCAAAAAGAGGCTTCCTGAAACACAGACACAGCTAGAACATATTGCACCAAAATCAGCTCCCTGAGAAACAAACAAATCCTGTATTGATCCAAGGAAGCAAGGCACATGCCAGTAAAAAAATGTATATAACAACATATGGAACAACTAGAATCTGGTGGTTATGTAAGAAGACCTGGTCATGACAATGTAGAAGAAACAGAAGGAAACAACTTTAAATACAACTTTATGAAGATAATAGAAGCCTTAAAAGAACTAATGGCTTTGGAGTATGACTGTGCATCTTTAGGGTATACACCTAAAGATGTTATTGCTGGGTCCTTGGGGAGATTGATTCTCAATTTTTTGAGGAACTGTCATACTGCATTCCAAAGTAGCTGAACAAGCTTACACTCCCACCAACAATGGAGGAATGTTCCCCTTGCTCTGCATCCTCTCCAGCATAGGTTGTCATCTGTGTCTTTTATCTTAGCCAATCTAACAGGTGTCAGGTGGTATCTCAAAGTTGTTTTGATTTGCATTTCTCTGAAGGCTAATGATGATGAGCACTTTTTCAGGTGCCTTTCAGCCATTCATAATTCTTCTGCAGAGAATTCCCTTTTTAGATCTGAACTCCATTTTTTTAATTGGGTTATTCAAGATTTTGGGCTCTAGATTCCTGAGTTCTTTATATATCTTAGAGATCAGACCTCTATCACTTATAGGGTTGGTGAAAATGTTTTCCCATTCTGTAGGCTGTCATTTTGTCCTATTGACAGTGTCCTTGGCTTTACAGAAGCTTCTCAGCTTCAGGAGATCCCACTTATTAAATAGATCGTTGATTTTAGTATCTGTGCCACTGGTGTTATATTTAGGAAGTAGTCGCCTGTGCCAATTCATAGAAGTGTATTTCCCACTTTCTTTTCTATCAAGTTTAAAATGGCTGGATTTATGTTGAAGTCTTTGATCCACTTGGATTTGAGTTTTGTGCAGGATGATAGGCTTGGATCTATTTGCATTTTTCTACACACTTCCATCCAGCTATGCCAACACCATTTGTTAAATATACTATCTTTTTTCCATTGAATATTTTGGGCTTCTTTGTCAAAGATCAGGTGTTCATAGGTTTTTGGGCTAATGTCTGGATCCTCAATTCTATTCCATTGATTCACAAGTCTGTTTTTATGCCAGTACCAGGCTGTTTTTATTACTGTAGCTCTATAGTATAATTTGAAGTCAGGGATGATGATGCCTCATGAGGATCTTTTGTTGAGCAAAATTGTTTTGACAATCTTGGCTTTCTTGTTATTCCAAATGAAACTGAGTATTGTTCTTTCAAGGTCCAAAAAATATTGTGTTGGGATTTTGATGGGCAGTGCATTGAACCCGAAGATTGCTTTTGGTAGAATTGCCATTTTTACTATGTTGATCTGTGGTAGAAAGTTCTCTGTATGCTGTAAATAAAGGACTGGTTTGGCCTATGCACAGCACCATAGAAGTAGGTGGAGAATTAGAGGACAGGCAGATAGGAGAAGGGTGGAGTTAGTCAGTCGTCATCTGACCCCCAAAGGAGGAACATGTAAGACATACAGGTGAGCCACGGGCTAGGCACGTGGTGGGTAGATTAATAGAAATGGGTTGATTTAAGATGAAAGAGCTAGCTAATAATGTGCTTGAGACATGGGCCAAACAGTATGAAGTTAACATAGTGTCTGATTCATTTCTTTGGGAGACAAAAGCCACCTGGGAAACCTACTACAACATTGATCCTACCTCTCCAGGAACATGGGAGAGCTTTCCATTTTCTGATATCCTCTTCAATTTCTTTCTTCAGTGATTTAAAATTTTTGTCAAATAGGTCTGTTACTTCTTTGGTTATAGTTACTCCAAGGTATTTAATACTATTTGCAGCTATTATGAAGGGTAATGTTTCCCTTATTTCTTTTTCAGCCCTTCTATCTTTAGTGTATAGAAAAGCTACTGATTTCTTTGAGTTAATCTTGTATCATGCTACATTGCTGAAAATGTTTATCAGCCAAAACATGTGGGACACAATGAAAGCAGTCTTAAGAGGAAAATTGATAGCACTAGATGCCTATATAAAAAACTAGAGAAATCCCACACTAGATAACTAACAGCTCAGCTGAAAGCCATAGAACAATTAGAAGCAAACTCACCAAAAAGGAGTAGACAGCAGGAAATAATCAAACTTAGAGCTGAAATCAATATAATCGAAACAAAAAGAACAATACAAAGTAGTAATGTATCTAAGAGTTGGTTCTTTGAGAAAGTCAACAAGATAGATTGAGGAGAGTAAACTTAGCTCAAGAAATGCCATTTTGTATTCTAGTAGCCATAGAGATAAAATAGATTTCAGTTCCACATTTCTGGCAGGGGCTTGCCCAGTTCTAGGAGAGAATGAGCTGGATGATCCAGGTGGGGTCCAGGACAAAAAGGAGTCTTCCACTTTAGAGAACTATGCTAAACTAAAGCAGACAGAGCCCTCAGAAAGAGTCTCTAACACAGTTCTCAGAGACCACAGCTAGAAACTGCTATTTACAGAGGGGCAGCATGACCTAAGTTCTAACTGCAGAATCCATACCACTCTGGCCCCTGTTATCTGACCACCAAATGCTCTAGTCAGAATATAGCACCATCTGGATCCTAAGGAGACATTCCAAGGCACAGAACCAGGACAGCTTGACCATACAGGACCCTGCACAAAACTAGCCCAAACATGCAAGGAAGAAATAATAATAAAAATGAAAATAGGTAGAACTAACCAAAGACCATAAGATATATACCCACTATTATTTTCACCTTGGTATTAACCAATCAAAAGCCTGACCTGTTGTTACCAGGCACCCCCATCCTAGTTTCTGGAAAACCCCTATTAGGAGCCAATTAGCTAATGACTCATACCATTATCCACACCTGAACCCAATTCACAGCCTCAGACTATAAAAGGAGCCCCCCCCTGCAGCCCTAACCAACCCTCCTGCATGATTCCAGTGTAAGGGATATCTGTAGTGGTTCACAAGCTAGAAGAAATGGACAGCTTTCTGGACAGGCACCATCTTCCAAAATTAAATGAAGACCAGATTAATTACCTAAACAGGCCTATAACCCTTAAGGAAATTGAAGCTGTCATTAAAAGCCTCCCCAAAAATAAAATCCCTGGTCCAGATGATTTCAGTGCCAAATTCTACCAGACATTCAAAGAAGAATTACTACTGTTACTCCTCTAATTATTTCACACAGTTGAAACTGAAGAAATATTGCCAAATTCCTTTTATGAGGCCACAATTACCCTAATACCCAAGCCACTCAAAGACACAACAAAGAACTACAGACCAATCTCCCTCATAAATATTGATGCTAAAATTCTCAACAAAATTTCATCAAATCGTATACAACAATGTATAAAAAATATAATCCACCACGACCAAGTAGGCTTCATCCCAGAAATGCAGGGCTGGTTTAACATACGAAAAACTGTAAACATTATCCATCATATAAACAAATTAAAAGAACAAAACCACATGATCATATCCTTAGATGCGGAACAAGCCTTTGACAAAATCCAACACTCCTTTATGATAAAAGCCCTGGAGAGATCAGGAATACAGGGAGAATACCTAAATATAATAAAGGCGATTTACAAGAAGCTGACAGTCAGCATCAAACTTAATGTAGAAAAACTCAAAGCAATCTCACTAAAATCAGGAACTAGACAAGGATGTCCTCTCTCCCCTTATCTATTCAATATAGTTCTCAAAGTTTTATCTAAAGCAATAAGAGAATGAAAGGAGATTAGGGGGGTACAAATTGGAAAAAGAAGTGAAACTATCTCTATTTGCAGATGATATGATTGTCCCAGATTTCCTGAACATTTTGTGTTATGGCTTTTTTGGTTTTAGTATTTTCTTTGACTGATATATCTATTTCAGCTACTGAGTCTTCCACTTCAGAGATTCTCTCTTCCATCTCTTGAACTCTGTTTGTTATGCTTGTATCTGTAATTCCAGCTCTTTCTTCAGGTTTTCTATTTCCATCTTTGCCTCATTTTGTGCCTTTTTCATTACTTCTATTTTAGTTTTTAGTTCCTGGAATATTTCTTTCATTTTTTGGTTTACCTTTTCTTGGTTTTCTTTCAAGGATTTGTTCATTTTTTCCATGTTTTTGTTTGTATTTTTTTCTATTTCTTTAAGGGAATTTTTTACATCTTCTTTGAAGGCTTCAATAATCTTCATAAAGGTGTTTTTGGTGTTGCTTCCTTCTGCTTCCTCTTCATTGCTCTGTTCAGATCTTGTAGTTTTAGAACCACCACTTTCTTCTGGAGTTGCCTTGTTGTTCTTTATATTATTATATGTATTTTTGCACTGGCATCTGCCAATGGCTTCAATGGTTCACGATTAGGTATCTCCTAGTCAGTTGTGGCAAGAGGGCTTGTGTGTCTCCTGTCTCCTCTGAGCAAGGGGTCTGTTTGATTTCTGACTCTGCTCTGGGTAGGGGTCTGAATTTCAAGTCCTCAGTCCTTCTCTGATGAGGAAGTTTGCCCTGGAGGTAGGGCTGGCCATGCAATGTTCCCTCTTTTAAGTGTGGCTGGAGGAGACCCTCACATCCAAACCCTAGTCCTGTCTGCTAAGGTAAGTCTGGGATCAAGCACCACAGACCGATCCTGGTACCAGAACACAACTTTGGGGAATCAGGCTCTGGGGCCTGCTGACGTCAACTCACCTCTCTGCAGAATCTGAGTCTAAATTTCAAAGTCCTGAGTGCTCTGCTAATGACTATCTAGACTATATTAAAGCCTAAAATATCTATGAAGAAAACAACCTATTTAAAATGGGCTATAGGGCTAAGCAAAAAGTTCTTATAAGGGAAGTTGCAAAAGTTAATATATGTTTTGAAGTTATAGAGCTTGAACTGGCCATCTTCTGTAATTAGGCAAAGCTCCCAGGAGAGATGAGACTAGAACATTAACTCAATCACAAAAATCCAGATCTATTCTGCCTGCAAGATGTCCTAGGTCAATGGTGGCTCTGAGCGTTTGAGTATGGCCAACCATTTACTGATATAACTTGAAGCCTAATCCACAAGAAAGAGCATATACCCAATGCTGTCTGAATGCATGGCCAGGACCTGGAAGCTGGATGGTGCTGAAACCAAGGATAGAATCAAACATGACTGGGAAAAAGTCAATAAAATGATTCCTAATAATATTGTGCTATACTCATATATTGATGCCTAGTCCAGTAGTCATCAGAGGACTTTTCTCCAACAGATAATGGGAGCAGATGCACAGACCCACAGCTAGGGGTGCTTGGAAAACTTGTAGAAGACAGGGAGGAAGGATTGTAGGAGCCAGGGGATGAAGAACAAGACATACAGAATCAAATAAGCATGGTTGGCTTACAGAGACTGAAGCAGCAACCAAGGAGCCCCAAAGGGTCTGCTCAATGCTCTCTGCAAACATTCTGTGTTTGTTTAGCTTGGGATTTCTTGTGGGAAGCGTAACAGGGGGAGTGGGATGTCTCTGATTTTTTTTCCTGTTTATGGGACCCTTTTGCTCCTACTGGCTTGCCTCCAGCATTGATATGAGGGTTTGTGCCTTGTCTTAATGTTTCTTGTTTTGGTGTATTCCCTTGATACCCATAGGAGGTATGCCCTTTCCTGAAGGGAAACAGAGAAGTAGATGGGGAGGGGTCCCACTGGGCAGAGGGCAAGGATGGGAGGCTGACGTTGGGATTTATTACATGAGAGAAGAATAAAGAAAAAAGAAGAAAAAATGTTTTAAAATGTTCAACATCGTTAGTCAAATAGGCAAATTAGAATTACTATGGAATTCCATCTCATGCCAGTCAGAATCTTTATCATCAAGAAAACAAATGACAAAATTTTTTGGTGTTCCACATAGGCCAAACCAGTTACTTTATTTTCAGCATGCTGAAAACATTTCCACCACATTCTACTGCAAAAACATTTGTATATTCAATTTTTTGCTCTTTTATTTACAATAAGTAGAAAATGGACAAAGCCACATATCATCTAATAAATAATGAAAGTATGATACATATACACAAAAACAATTTTAATCAGAACTGAAACAGTAAAATTATGAGGTTAAAAATTTTTGCACATAGTATTTATATTTGTACAGGAAGCTTGTGTGGAGATGGAGTCAAATCTTAGGAGTCAATTCCCTTCTCCACGTATTAGTTTCAGGGATTAAACTCGGGTTCTCAGATTGATGGTAGTGCCTTTATCTTTTGAGCCATGTTATTGGCTCGGCATATTTCTAATATGTTGATTATTTTAGTTAATTTTGAGAAAATATTTACCTTGAAGGAAGGAATAATTGCAATAAGTAATTATCAATTATTGTATCTAAATAGCTTAATGAGACCAAAGCAATTCCACTTTTGCTTTCCTCTTTATTTATAGTATCTGAGTTACATAGTTTTTTGGCCATACTGACCAAAACAAATAATTCTCTAGAGAAAAAGCCTGTAACCAGGAGCTCCTTCAAAGATGTCATGCTTTATATTGGGACAGCAGGACCATGGCACTGCCTGCTGCTTGCCCAGGGAGGGGATGGGGAGTTGTGGAGAAGAGAGAATGAACTGATATGTTGGGAGGGGAAAGGGACCTTGAATAAGGATATACAAGGATAGAAAGTGTGACTTCTTTGTTCATAATTATAATAATAAAAAGAAAGATGTCATGCTTTTGCAGAGTCTCTTGGTCAGAAACCTCTGAAGGTTTATATAATTAGCTTTATGCATTCCTAATGGAAGATTCCATGTGACACTTTATGTGAATGGACACATAGAAACCTGACTCTACCAAGATGCTGCTGTTATCATTCAGGTAAAATGGATAGATGAAAATAAATTTAACAATGAATAAGGTGATCGTTCCCAAATGTTAGTTTGTGATTGGAATTGATGTGGAGATGCATTGCATCCTAGTGTGCTTGAGGAACTCTAGAGCAAAGTAGAGCACAGTAAGGAAAAGTAATTGAACAACACAGGAGAGTAACTACAACAAACGTCAGTGTATAAAGAGGCTTTGAATTTGATTGGAAAAGATCCAGGAGATGTATATGGGATGATTTGGAGGGAGGAACGGGAAGAGATAAATGATTTAATTCTATCATTATCTAAAATTTTGGAAAAATATAAACAACTAACTGCCTCTGGGCTAGGATAACATCATACATAGGGGAATATAAATACTACTAAAAAATGCCAAGATGTTTCATGTGAAATTTATGCATCAATCTGTTCTATGCTCAGAAATCATAAAATCTAATATCCTGCTACATGACAAATAAAAAACAGTTTGATAATACATACAAATAAAATGTCAAGGGTTGTCCTTCCTACTGGCTTTTCAAAAGAGATAGGCATAAACTTATAATTTTTGATAAAAATCAAAGCAAATGTATTGGATAATTATTGAGTTTGCAAGATGAAAATGTCTCATTTATTCCTGTGTAGATAATAATTTAGAATATAAGACCCAATTGGTGAAAGCAGACTATTCTAAACAATGTCAACTTTCAGCACTATGGGGGCAAAACACAATAATCCCTGAGGGTGCAAGGAGTTATGTTTACTTTTCTTGCTTTGTTCTAAATAATGAAAATAGTTTTGATATCACTTTTGTTTTTAAACTTTAAGTATAATGAAGAATGGTTAAAAAGTTTTGTTGAGTAGGCATGGTAGATTTTGAGAAAGAGAATTAGTAATATAAAGGTATTGCAAAAACTATTTAGATGAATGTGATCATTGTAATTTTTACCTTCTGACATTCTTTTTATTTATTTACATACTTATTCTCCATCAATTCTTTAGTTTTGATAATTTTATTTTTCTTTAGTGTGCTCTGTTGTTTCAGAACTCTGCCTAGACTTTCTTGTTAAATTATATAAAGAACAATTTTTTCAGAAAATATTTATTTGTCCCTATTTTATAGTTTTTCTAATTCTAAGGTTTGGGATGAGTAGACAGGAAAACAGATGTATGATTAAACATTATAAGTTGGTTTCTGATTGAGGAGGGTTTAATGAATTCCATTTTTAATGAGTAGTAAATAAAGATCAACTGTTTTTGAAAACAAAGGAAATTTGTTTTACATTTGAAATTTTATTTATTTGTCAGACAATAAATATGGATATTAAAACATATTATTAAATATTAAATAAGAGAGAGTTAATACATTTTGCATGTGTATCTTTGGTGCTTTCTGCTGGCACTTTTTAAATTAATTTATTTGAAGTGTTGGGCCCTATTATGGAAAAGTGAAAGGAACTAAAATGATATAATATTTATTGAAGACTTACACTTGGATACTTACTTGCTGAGTGTATGGTTATGGTATTTTTTTAGTCTAAAAGTTAAATATATCAATGTTTAAGTTTGTTCAATAAATACATAATACCAACTCTCAGATATTTAAATATTTAGCCTGGCATTAAACTACCAGTATTTAAAGTATGACATTAATCTTGGTTTTTGAATCAAAAGCCTTATACTGTCTACTATCCTACATTAATTATTTAAATAAAACAAACCCAGCACTATCATGTGACAACCCATTCTGCAGAGAAATAATCATATAGTTACTATTACATGATGTCATCTTGTGGAGGATTCAGGTCATTTAGAATAACTTCAGGGCAGTGTTCTATATTATTTCTTGTACTTCAAAAGTTGATACTTCACAAGAATATCTTAATACTCTACATGAATACTTAAATTTGTCATGCTGTCAATTGCTAGAAATAGTTCTTAACACAATTTGTGTCCCTTAACATGAGGCAAACTGGTAAATGATTGTTTCATAGAGTGCTAATATTTATCAGTATTTCTCTGTTTGGGGAGTTAGTATCATGTCCAGTTTACTCAATTAAAAGACAACATATTAATGCCAATGCTGTAAAGCATGACTTCATGGTAAGGGAAGACATTTCATAAACTTTGTGGGTAAATATTTTCCAGAGATGAGGTTAGAAGTAAGGCACTATATGTCAGAATCAGATCTGTAGAATCTGCCATGGATATCAACATGGATAGTTAAAAATCAGTAGATTTTTATTTTGTAATTGAATTGAAAATATACTAGTCATCAAATGAAAGTGTAATGAACTTGGGGATGGCAAGGTGTTCAAAAGAAACAGACACGCTGTTACAGATTTGTCTGTTACCTTAATAAATTCTTTGATGGTAAAAAAAAAAAAACAAAAGAAAAGAAATAATTTATCTCACTGAAAAAAAAGAACTTGGGGATAAATTGTCTTTAGTGTTGTCTAATCTTCCCCATTATGAGGAACATCTCTGAACTCACTCTGGTTTGAAAGTAGAGGAATATTGAATTCAGAAACATCTCAGTGTGACTGCATGAATGGCAATTTCAAATTACATGGGCATAATAGAAAACCTTTCCCCTCTCCACTTTTATAAAAGTACGATTAACAAATACATGCTATATATATATATATATATATATATATGTTTATAGTGAGATGTTTTACAATTGTGAATATATTAAAATATAAAAGCATATGAGTTATATGTTAATGTTGTGATATGGTCAGGTCAGGCTAGCTAGCATATTTGCCACTCATACTTATTTAGAATGTGGATGGTGAAGTTCTAATCTTACTAATTTTCATGTAGGCACTATTGATTTAACAGTCACTATACTGTGACATGAATCTCCAGAAACTGCCTGCCTGTTTGCATATTTTTCCTTTTGACAAATGTTTTCAATTTCACATTTCTACCCAATCTCATTTGTTCATGGTCCACTGTTATACTTTTTGCTTCTATGAGTATAAAGTCCAGAGAGTCCACTCTGACTGAAGTATTTCACTACTTGAACTTTTGTGTCTCTTTAAGCTTGTTCATGTTAAAAACAAAAACAATAACAACCCAAAAAAATTCTTTGAAGGGGGGCAAAGAATAGTCTATGTGTAGAAGTGTGTGTGTGTATGTGTGTGTGTTATTTACTCATCTATAATTTTACACATCTTATTACCCATACTAGGCTTTATTTGTGAGTGCTTCTTCTGTATATATATTCAAGTTAGAATTGCTATGTCACATACTATTTCAATATTGAAATTAAGAAAGGATTTTATTAATAATTTTTGTGTATGTATGATTGTTTTATATGTGACTATGATCTATTCTCTATCTCTCTATCTCTCTCTCTATCTGTGTGTGTGTGTGTGTGTGTGTGTGTGTGTGTGTGCAATTCCTTGTGCATGCTTCTAAATGCACAAACACAGTAACACAGACCTATCAATGTTGGACCAGAAGACAATGTCCTGGGTCCTGCTTTCTCATTCAACACTTTATTCCTTTGAAACAGGGTGTCATGCTGAGCCTGGATCTAATCTGGCAGTCCGTAAACTCGGGTGGTCCTTCTATTTCCATCTCTCACAACACTGGGAACAGGTATACAGAGCCACACTTAGCTTCTTGTTTGGTTGCTGGGGTCTGAGCACTGGTTATCACAGTTGCACAGCAAGTCCTCTCACTAAACAAGCCAACTCTCTAGCTGGATATTTCTAGTTTTCTTTTTCTCTTCTACTTTTTATTTCTTTACCTACAACCTCATTATCATTTGTGATGTTGAGGATCAAACATTGGCCTTTATTCATCTGTAGTTTTATCATTGGGCTACAACCCCAGTCTGTATTTTTAACTTTTTGAAGTATCTTCAAGAAATTTTTTCTTCTGAATAAGCATCCTAATTTGTATTCACATCAAGTCTTTTAAAATCCACCCAAACTTATCTTTAAAACATTTTTAAGTTTTTAAATAAAAATACAGTTAAATCATTTCTGTTGCCTCTCCCCCCAATACTTCTCATGCATGTTTTCTTGTTATCTTTGGAAACTGTGAGGTAATATTTTACTTGAGTTTGAAGTTATAATCCCCTGATGACTAGTGATACTCAGCACTTGTTTGTATACATATGCAGGACTATATATAAATACAGTTATAATTTGTGATTTCTCCTGTTTCCTTTTTCAGGTAGCACTGTCAGAAAAGCCAATGGAAGGAGTGAATCAGTCTGTGGTGTCAGAGTTTGTGTTCCTGGGACTCACCAACTCCTGGAGTATCCAGCTATTCCTCTTTGTGTTCTCATCCATGTTTTACATAGGAAGCATGATGGGTAACTGCCTCATCATGTTTACTGTGGTATCTGACCCTCACTTACACTCTCCCATGTACTTTCTGTTAGCTAATCTCTCCTTCATTGACTTAGGTGTTTCTTCTGTTACTTCTCCCAAGATGATTTATGATTTATTCAGAAAGCACAAAGTCATCTCCTTTAGAGGCTGTGTCACTCAAATATTCTTTATTCATGTCATTGGTGGTGTAGAGATGGTGCTGCTCATAGCCATGGCTTTTGACAGATATGTGGCCATATGTAAGCCTCTTCATTACATGTCCATTATGAACCCAAGAATGTGCATGTTGTTTTTAGTGGCTGCCTGGGTAGTTGGCCTTATTCACTCTCTGGTTCAACTGGCTTTTGTAATAGACTTACCTTTCTGTGGACCTAATGTGTTGGACAGCTTCTACTGTGACCTTCCTCGGTTTATAAAACTTGCCTGCATAGACACTTACCAACTGGAATTCATGGTCACAGCCAACAGTGGGTTTATCTCAGTGGGCTCCTTCTTCATACTGATAATTTCCTATATTTTCATCATAACCACTGTACAAAAACATTCTTCAAGTGGTTCCTCCAAAGCCCTGTCCACACTTTCAGCTCATATATCTGTGGTGGTCTTATTCTTTGGCCCTTTGATATTCTTCTATACCTGGCCTTCTCCTTCTATACACCTGGATAAATTTCTAGCTATTTTTGATGCAGTTGTTACTCCTTTTCTGAATCCTGTAATATACACATTTAGAAATCAAGAAATGAAGTTAGCAATAAAGAGAGTATGTAGACAGCTAGTTAGTTATAAGAAAACTTAAGTAGATATGCTGAGGACTCTCTTCAGTGAATGTAGAAGTGAAGCTCATTTTTTATCAACTTCAGAAAAATTTTGCATATATATATATATATTTCACACATAAATTATGTATTTATCATTATTCCTCTCTATATATCTATATATTCACCTGCTTACACAGGATTAATAATTTCTCCTAAAACAGAGAATTATATATATTTACAAGGCAAAGATTATAATAATCTTGAACTTACATTCCCAAGGAATAATATTTTTTGAAAAAAACTGATGCCTTTAGAACAAGGAAACTTTTATATTTATTCTATATTTTGAGAATTTTATACATACATATGTTATTCAGATAATTTCCACCCCTCTCTCACCCCATTCCAACTTATCTCTGGCCCCTCTCATTCTTTCTCTTATAATTTCTTTTAATTTAATATTTAAAAATATATAAAATGCTGAATCCATTTACTGCTCTTCATGTATGTATTTGATTAGGGATTATAGGATCACTTTAAGATTGGGTAACCTATCAAACTATATTTTGGATATATTTACTGGTATACTTATAAAAGCTTAGCCTACTGATTCATTTGTCTGTCTCCTCAAGTGTGTACACATTACCCATTTGGAGTTTTACTGCTGTGAAAGGGGGTTCAAATCAGGAGAACACACAGAATGGTATAATGAATGCATATTTTATGTAGAAGATTTGAGAGTCATTTTGGAATACCAACAAAAACTAAAAACCAATTTTTCTCTCAGATTAGAATGGTTCTATTTAGACACATTCAATTTATATTCATTTTATTTCCTATTTATTTTTTCTAAAAATATTTCCCTTTAAGATAAAACTCAAGAGAAAAATTGTGTCCTATTTGAAAAGAAGAATTAAAGCAACACGTACATTCACTATGTGAATTGGAACTGTGCTGCTGCCTGTGTTGCTACCTATACTCTGTGATATGGAAGTAAAACTATTCCTGAAGATTTTCTGCTTTTTTACAAACATCACAGTTCGTTTCCTCCAGGTCCCAGTCATTTGTGATGAAAGTCACAAGGCAAGCAATGATCTGTATCATCAAATTGGGTGCCTTGAGACAGACACCCAATGGTTTTACTCCGATAGCACTATGATTTTGTGATTTCCATTTTGCTGGGTCACTGGCATGAGGTGAAGGATGAGGTTAATTGGGATCAGACTTTCCTGCACTGCGGAATGACTTTCTTATTAGTCTCATTCATATAAGGAATCACTTACTATATGTCCTTATGTTGGTTGTACTTTACTGAAAAACTGATTGGTGGCAGTCCTGCCAGTTGTGTATTAAAAGAATATTTTATTAATTTCTATGCTATTCAGATAACATTGCATCTAATCATAGGACAACTTTATAGCAGATAAAATGTGATAATGAGCTCGCATCACATGGAACAAACTAGTCTACCCACATGCTTCATTCCTTATAAGCCAATGACTTGAACAATTGGAATAGATTGGTAGGTAGTCACAATGCTTTTGGGGGGCACTCTAGTTTGGCTAATGGGTGCCCATCAATGTGGTAGCTACAGAAGCAGCTGTGCCACTCTTGCTAAAAACTCCCCATTGTTCATTCTGTTTATTTTACATCTTGGTCAGTTTCCCTTCCCTCCGCTCCCCCAGTCCTACCTTCACACTCCATTCTTTTTCCCAACTCCCAATGTACTGCATTTTTTTTCTAATTTTTATTAATTTTTAAAATTTATTTTACATACCAACCACAGTTTTCTTCCCTCCTCTCTTCCCATTTTCTCTCTTACCACCCATATACCCCCATCTACTCCTCCTCCATTAAGAGAGGGACAGGCCTCCTATGGTATTCAACAAAGCCTGGCATATCAAGTTAAGGCAGGACTCAACCTCCCCCCTGCATTCAAGCTAAAGGAGGCATCCCAGCATGAGGACATGAAGAATAGTTTCTAAACAGACAGCTCATGGGCCAGGGTCAGGTTCTGATCCCACTTGTAGGGGCCCCACAAAAAGCCCAAGCCACACAACTATCACCTACATGCAGAGGACCTAGATTAATTCTGTGTAGGCTGCCTAGCTGTTAGTTCCAAGTCCATGAGCTCCCTGACTAGCTCATTTCAGCTATCTCTGTCATATTCTTGACATACTGTACTCAGCCAATCCCTCCTCCCTGTCTTCGACTGGACTCCTGGAGCTCAACCCAGTGCTTGGCTATGTATCTCTGCATCTACTTCCATCAGTTACTGGGTGAAGACTCTATGATGACAATTAGGGTAGTCACCAATCTGATTACAGGAGAAGACCAATTCAGGTACTTTCTCCACTATTTCTATACCCTCTTTCATTTCTGTTCAGGATAGGGCAAGTCTCCCATGGACATCAGCAAAACAAGGCATAACTGCTGTGGAATAATGTTCTTATACACTATAAAGATTTGTCACTCATATTAGTTTAATACAACACTGACTGGTTATTAGCCAGGCACGAAGTATAGGTAGCACAACCAGAATAGGAGAATTCTGGGAAGAGAAAAGGCAGAGACACTGTCTCTAGCCAGATGCAGAGGAAGCAAGATGAAAAAGCTGGACCGAGAAAACATACAAAGGCATGTGACTAAACATAGATAAGAATTATGGATTAATTTAAGTGTAAGAACTAATTAGTAGTGTGCTTGAACTACTGGCCTGGAATTTACTATAAGATTAAGCTTCTGAACTGATTATTTGGGACATGGATGATGGGTATTTGGGAATTGTTGGTGGGACAAGAACTTCAGACTACATATAACAAGTTGCACTAAGACTAAACACCTCCCCATTTACTAAGACTGAGCAAGGTGACACAGTATAAGGACTAGCATCCCAAAAGCCAGTGAAAGATTTGGAGACAGCCCTTGCTTCCACTGTTAGGAGTCCCACGAGAACACCAAACAACACAACTGTAAAATATATGCAAAGAGCCTAAGTCAGTCCCGTGCAGGCCCCCTGGTTGTTGGTTGAGTCTCTGTGAGCCTCTATGGAGCCAGGTTAGTTGATTCTGTGAGTTTTCTTGTGGTGTCCTTGACCCCTCTGGCTACTACAGTCCTCCCTCCCTCCTTCTTCAGGACTCCCTGAGTCTTGCCTAAATGGTGATAGTGGGTCTTTGTGTCTGTTTTCACCAGTTGCTAGATGAAGCCTGTCTGATGAATATTGGGCTAGGTTCCAATCTATGTGTTCAGCAGAATAGTCTTAGGTATCATTACACTGACATTTCCCCCCTTCAGTCATGTTTGGTTCTATCCTACAGCTTTGGATCATCTAGCATGTGGGACCTGGTGCTCCAGGCAGTGTCAGTGGGTGAATAGGGATGAGAACATGAGCCATCATATGTGTGTGTGTGAGAGTGAGTGTGTTTGTGTTGGGGGAAATACTGAGATTACTGGAGAGAGAGAGAGAGAGAGAGAGAGAGAGAGAGAGAGAGAGAGAGAGAGAGAGAGAGAGAGAGAGATTTCAGTGTCAGATATAAACCTAGCTCAAGGTTTTCTTCCAAGAATCTACAAGGATGACCTTAGATAAGACTCCTAGCAATAATGGATATTAGACTGAACTGTCCATCTCCTGTGACCAGGCAAGATTTCAATGGAGGGAGTTGGAAACCAACCCAGACACATGACCTTCTACCTACAGCCTTTTTGTCTATGGGATATGCTGGGGTGAGGGCGGCCTAGAGGTTGAGGAAGTGACAAATGAATGACATATCTAGTCTAAAACCCACGCCAAGAAAGTAAACCAACCCCTGACAAACCGACAGAAAGTAAATATAACTTGTGATAATCATATTAATTGAGTTAAGCCATGAAGACAAATATACGTTTTCTCATATTTGTGGTTCCCTGAGTTTTTATGGGTTTGTAACATCATGCCTGTATCTAGGAGAATAACAAAAAATAATGGGAGAGGAGGCAGTGAGAAAAAGGGAGAATAGAGGAGTATGGGGGTTGAATATGATGAACATATGATATATCCTTTATAAATAATATAAAAATAACAATATTAAAAAGAAAAACACAATACATGCAATGCTGAACACAACATAGTCTTTTCAGTCAGTGCACTGTTATTTCTCTTAGCATTAATTCTCACTTTCCTCATTCCTACCTAAAAATTTCAAGTCTTTATTAAAGTGATGGTCCCTCCAGGAAGTGGGCCTAGAGCATTATAAGGAGACTTCCATATCTTTCCTTCTCTGTTCCTCTCCTTTGCACTGCTCATGATTTTAAGAACACTGCTATCCATAACAGATTAAAATAATGTACTTGGATGTTATGTATTATTTTTTGTGGGGTTTGAATGTCCTTGGACTTGGAGAACAGATGGAGTCAATAAACTCCAGGTGTAGGTATTTACTTTCAAGGAACTTACAATCTAGTGGACTTTAACAAGACAACTTTTGGTACAGTTTTGGAGATTGTAAAATTGTGTACAACTTTGTAATGCAAAAAAATTAAACTGTTTCTGGATTGTTCTGTATTATATATGCTCATTAAACAATATAGCGAGATACACATGATTTTGACTATTCTTTCTTTCCTTAAATACTCTACTTCATTTTAAATCTCCAGTGGTCAAGTGAAATTGACACATAAAAGTCACCAAAGGCCATTGTCTCAGAACTGGCTGTTTCAGTGTTATTTTTTCTCCAGTGACTCATTAGATTTTCATTTGTTACTTTTACCAAAACAATTGGATTTTAGTGGCAATTCCCTGGGTCACATGAGCAATGTTGGCAAATCTAGTCTTTCCAGCAGCACCTGGTCATAAGTCTCCACTTTCTTAATTAATGTTTCCTTTTATTCACTCATCTTTCTCTAGAATAGTAGCTGTGTATGCAAAACAGTTATTAGGGAATCTCTGAATGGAAGATGCTACCTCCTATAAATAGGTAGGTGAAAGATGAAAAAGGAACACAGCAGTGGAAAAGATGGATACATTCTCTCAATCCAATTTCAGAAAACCTGCCTAGTGGCAGAATCTCACCTCTCTCTCTCTCTCTCTCTCTCTCTCTCTCTCTCTCTCTCTCTCTCTTTCTCTTTGTAAATATATATGATATATGTGTGTATATATGTATATAATCAGTTCAATTATAATATAGAGAAAATAAAACAGATCACAGTCAGAAGTAAATAACACTTGGCAAATTATAGAGAAAGGTAAATAACAAAATTGAATTTTATCTTGTAGTTAAAAAAATATATGTTTGGCTTAAGACAATCTGAACTCTTCTGCATAAGTGATGATTTTTGAGGCTGAAGTCTGATATAGTAAACGATTTGGTTACTAACCAATTCAAGAATCAAAGTAAGTACATAGTATGTAGAGGTTAGAAGTTAGGACTACTTGTTTTAATTTGTTTCCATGCCCACAGGCTAGTTATCTAGAAGTGACTGATAAATTGTAGTTCTCTGGGGCCCTTATTGAAAAAAAAATCCCCAAATTTAACTCACATAAACTAGACACAGAATAACTGTAGAATTTTTTAAAAACGTCTGTCTTGCATGTCTAATTTTGGAATTGTACAATTTACAAACATAAAATTTGTTAAAATAACATTAAATGGGAAAATAAAGCAATTGCTATAAATTATGTTTGATTAGTTTTTAGTTGTTTTCTGTTTTCTTCTAATTTAGATTGTCACACATAAAATACACTTAGATAAGATCCAGGGAAAACTACAAATCTAAATCTAGCAGCACAGAGACTGACACTGTGAAAAATGTGAAGGAATGGGTCACAATTTGACTGCTTAATTCTTGAGACAGATAACCTAAAAAAGAATTAAAAAGGCAAAGAAGTAAGTTGCAGAATACTTGATATCATCTGTGCATTTTTGTTTTTGGAAAAACAGGCATGTACACAGGTTAAACGTTTGGCCTTATAGCTCTAAGTGCAGAAAAATATGAGCAATCAAAATGATGAGGGGCGCAAATGGCCTCAAATGATAAATATTTTTTATCTAGTGTATTTTTGTAAAAATTAGACATCTCCTTGGGGTACACAGGGCCAGAAATTTGACTTCTCTGGTTTCATAACTGAGGCAGCCAATTCTTTTTTATTTTCTTTAATTATGAACTTCAAATGGCTAAGAATATGCTCTAAGAGACCAAGCCCACCAAATCTAAAATATAGGATGGTATTTAGAAATAAAATGTTAATAAGTCATAGTTTCTAATTTTTATGGCCTTTAAGTAAGGAAATAATAAAATGAAGACAAGATTATAATGGATGAATATTCTGGAGGCCAAAAATAACCAAAATATTCATTTAGAATGATCTCAGGTTACTTAGAACAAAAGGTGTTTTGAGATCACTGAGCCCTCTAGGGGCCACTGGATGCAACATTTTTTAAATTTGTAAGATAAAGTCTTTTTTATCCATGTATCCCCTTGCTATCCCTCCCTTCCCTTCTCCCAATTCCTCCCAGTCAGCCTTCAACCTCCTGCTCCCCGCCCCCTGATCCCCTCCCCAAAAAGGGAAAGAAGTCCCCAAGGAAGGTCAGCTCAGCATGGCTCACCCCCTTCAGGCAAGTCCAATTTTCTCATCCTAATGTCATGACTGGGTTAGGTGTTCCTCTGGCACCTCTTGTCGTTGAGACTCAGAAGATAAAAGTCATGTCATTTCAGTGTCAGTTCTTTGCCTTCCTTCCTTCCTTCTAGGTCATCTGTCCCAATTGTAAACATCATTTGTTTGGTTTATTTATTTAATTCTTCCTTTAGTTTAATTCTACACATCATCATAATTGTTGGACAATCAGGCTTCATATGCTTTCATTACATGGAAATTTCAGTTGCCAAACACTTGCTGATCTTTGCAGAAAGTACTCAGAAAAAGTTTTTTTTCACATATCCATGAAAGACACATTAGTTTTTACTGCCTGAAACCTTGGAGGCATTCATATATTATTTTAGATGTATAGAGAAGTTTTTTTGACATGAGAATTTCAATGTTTAGAAAGCAATCTTATTTTTCTGTTATTTTGATATTGTTTTACAGTTTTGATTTTTTTAGTCAATAATTTTGACCTTTGTTATAGACATGCCTGTGTGATCCCATTTAGCCATAGGATTTTGAAGTATTCTGATAGTGTGCCTTTATAACAGCCTAACATGGCTTAAATGATCTTTGTTTTCATTGCCTCTTAGACCTCATCTGTTTCACTCTCATTTCCCACACATTTAACCTTTTTAACCTCTGTATGGTTCTTTGAACACTGCAGTAAAGATCATACCTAAGAGTTCTTGCTTTTGCTGTGTGTCTACATAAAACATTATCTCCTCAAATAACTTAATAATTTGCTCACAGTTCATTCATTTTTCTCATGAGTCCCAATTTAGGATTACATTCCCAATATTGCCCTGGTTTCCTACAAAGTAAAATTATCATTTGATACCTGGCATGTATTCCTCCTAGCTCTTAAAATGTTTCTGTCTTCTATTTTGCATAGATCCCAGACCTGATGGTTGGAATTTAATAAAAACATTTTATTTAGAATTTAGTGTTGCAAATACTTGCCCTCTCTATAAATTGTCCAGTTGTGAATATCTTTGTTTGTTTCCATCTACTATATAAGGAAGCTTCTCTGATGATAGTTCTGCAAGACACTGGTCTATGGATATAGCAGAATGTCTTTAGGAGTCATTTTATTATTGTGCTCCTTTAGGAGAACAATAGAACTTGGTTTTCCCATAGGCCCATGGCCTATCTAGTGTCAGGTTTCTTGGCCACCAGATCAACATCAGATATGGATGTTATCTCATGGAGTAGAACTTAAATTCAGATAGAGTGGTTGGTTATTTCCACATTTGTGCCAAAAGCTTACCAGTAGATTATGTAGGCAGGTCACCTTGTAGATTGAAGGCTTTTTAGCTGGGTTAGTGGTCATATTTATCTTTTTGATAGTGTGAAGAGTACCTCCTAGTACCATGAATACTATTCAGTAGGGATTAAGGTTCTAGTGAGGCACCAGCTCTACTTCTTTATGTTCAGTAATATATGTGTTGTCATCAATAGGGCTTTACTACCAGTGTGTGGAGAATATCAAATAGCCTTGCTAATAGCCTGAAATATTTGGGTATTTTTATGAATTCCTTTAATCAATGGCTCTACCAGATATAACCCATTCTTATTATTGGATGTTTCACTTGGTGGTGGTAGATATCTTATCTAAGAGCATTTAGGTACTAGATTAATATTATTCAAGGCAGACAGCTTTGAAGTAATCTCTGAATCTTGCCCCTTACCAATATTCTGGACATTTAAAATATGTTTTGTGTTTAATGTTGTTCTTATTAATTGTAGTTTCACCTTGTTTAAGTTATTTGCCCTTTCCTTCTCCCAGACATTACCTGATTATTGTTTCTATTGTATATAGTTTATATTTAGGCTTAGCGCTTTCTTATTTATATAAAAGGGGGAGATTAGTGGAGAGCAGGCACTACCACCTTGACCTAGAAGTGTGGACCTTAGGACCTGAAGCCCCAGTATTCAGGGCATGGCCTGGCAAGTTTAAGAATGGATGTACTTATGTCCCTGCTCTTTCTTCCTGTTTGGTCTCTCATGCTCTTGGATAGAGGAGTCAAACCACCAATCTTCAGCCTCTTGGGCCAGTTCAGATCTCCAGAAACTGTACAACTGTTTGATCTCTTGTATCAGTGTTTCCTTATAAACCCCTTAATAAATATTAGCCTTTTCAATCAGTTGCCAGTGATTATTAATACCAACTACAGATAACTGCAAAACACTACAAAATAAAATATGTGAGATAAAACAAAAACATCACATAGAAGTTTGACCAAGCAAACACACATGAGGAAAAGAGCCCTAGAGAAAGCACAAGAATCAGAGATTTAGTTGTTTACACACCCAAGAGTTCCCTACAAAATACTAAACTAAAAGCCATAATATATATGCAGAGGACCTGGTGCAGACCTACGTGGGCCTGTGATTGCTGCTTCAGTCTTTCTGAGTTAAGATGAGCTTCGCTCAATGGATTTAGAGGGCCTTATTCTCCTAGTGTCCTTCATCCTCTCTGGCTTTTATTCTCATATATTTTCTTGTGTGCTAGTGATTGTGGTTTTGCATTGGTGTCTAGAAATCTGGATTTGAAATTGTAGGTAATGATATCTGTTCTGTTCTTTCCTTTGTTGGGGGCATATTTCATTTCTTTTTCTGTTGCCTCCTCTGGATCTTAGAAAAGTAAAGTGGCTATGTGTTGCCATTTGGTGAGTGCTCCTGAGTTCACTACAGGTGTGGCCAAGGCTCACAAAATGCTATGAAAGTGAAAGAAGAAAGGCAGGAAGAGCTGAAGGATGGGGAGGAATAATGTGGACTTGACATAACTGTTGTACTAATGACTCAGAGTCTGTTATTACCTGTTACAAATATACAAAAATCAAGCCAGTCAAAATTCTAGTCTGGATAGAAAAGGTGCTTATAGCACTCTACCTCAAGCAAGGGAACTGTGGGCAGTTGATAGTTGCTAAGGGGGAAATATTATTCTTTAATACTGGGACCACTGGTTGTTTGTTCATGCTTCATTGCATCACTTCATACCATTGCACATATGAACAACATTAAGTGGATTCATTGGTCAATTGAAAAAAAAAGAACATAAAGTTAGGAGAGGCATCTGTTGAACTGAACCTTAGAGGAATTGAAAGCTTAAAATGTGGTTGAATACATTACATTGTACATATATATGAAAACCTCAAAGAATAAAAAAAACTACCAATATCCAAAATATTGATGAAGTAATATTCAAAATATTTCTGAATAGCAAAATGTTTCCTCATAGGGGATTTGCAAATCTAAATTCTCCTATTAATAGCTTCACTACTTGGCTACCATGGGGAAATACAAATATCCCTGTGGGATAATTCTCCAAGCCACATGATTTCAGTCTCTCAGACAATCCCAGGTCTCTGCAGCACTATGTGGTCACTTCCTTCTAGAACTAGAGTTAGCTTTCATGCTAACAAATGCAGCAAGCACTATTTTTGCCTACAAAAATGCTGCAGAGGAGCTCGTTGATATTATGGGACAGATGACATCTCAATCTGTAGTGACACCGTTGTTTTTGTTTACTTAGAACAAACAGTAGGTAAAGGGGGAATAGTAACAATATCAGAGGATAGATGTGCCTCAGTTTTAAGGATGGATATAGTATCAATTGTATGATGAAGATTTTCTGTTTATGTATTCACTTCTATTTATGTGAAATTGGGATAACTTCCTTTTTTCCTTCTTAGAGTTTATGCACCATATTGACAAGAAGATCATCTTTTTTTGGACAATGGTATTATTAATTCCTCTCTCTAAAGTCTATGTTCATTTTCTTGAATTTATTTATTAACAGTGCCTAGTCATCTTAAAGCCTAAGCCCAGCCAACACTATCAACTGTGTATATATTTGTTTTCCAATGTTCTAAACAATTCTATGCTGACTTCATCCTACATTCTCATTATTCCAGAATGTCTTGAACTGGGTTGTCATTTCTGATATTTATCCTCCTCATGAAATAATTTCTCAAGTTTTATTTTTTAACATTTTCATTTACTAAAGCATTCTTCAATACCACATTTTTTTAAATTCTGTCCTCTGACAAGCCACTTACAGGTGTTTCCTTGTACTTTACTTAGGCATAATAAAGTCCAAGATGCTTCTGTAACATATGGTACTATCCCTATTTACCTAAGTGTTAATAGAAACTATTTTTTAAGTTTATAATAAAGAGTATACCCTTAGTAAATATACGTTAATAATAAAATGATTTAATAAAGTGATGCATTGGAATAAGAATCAAAGGAACTAAGTTTGCATTTGCCTTGACTTAACCTCTACATCCACTATAGATTATTATATTTGCATAAATTGTGTATATGCTTTCCATTTGTATGTGGCTATGTTTTAAAAAAAATAGTAAGTTATGGTTGAATATAATATCCATTATTGATTATTAGATTTGTAAAAATTGTGTGTGTGCTTTCCATTTTTATGTGGTCTCAAAATAGTTAATGATGGATGGATATAATAAATGTATGCTGTTTATATTTCTCAAAAAATTTCATCAGTGTTTTACCATGTTTACAGAGCAAATGAAGAGTAATTTGAAAGTCTGGGGAGATTTCAAAATTCATGCTACTCATTACTGTATTATAAAACTACCCTATATTTTCCCTTGTTAGAGGTATTCAAGAAGAAAGGTATAAATTTATGAGGGGTTGGATAGGACAAGGGCTCTAAAGTAGCATTGAAGAATGCCCTCAGTGGAGACCAAAAGTGGTCTGGTTCCTGGCTCTCTATTACCTGTTATCCTGCCTGAAATCCATGTGTGAAGATGTGACTGAAGTGGAGAGGAGGCATATGGACATGGTTTTGTTGTGGTAACTTGGTGATTAGTTCATTCCTCTCCCTGCAGCACATCCAGTTGGTGCTATACATCCTTTCTTAAGCCCAAAGACTAGCAGCAGCTCCATATACCCTGTTTCCTGAGACCAGGTTCTACTAACAGGAGCTCTACTCCCTTTTCAACCCATCAATCTATACTAAATTTTCCTCTAAAACTCACTCTCTGTCGCCCATGAGTTTTTTTTTCTTTGAATATAAGAGGTAAGAACCTAAAATCCACTGATTGAGATACATGTCTTTAGTAGCTTTTTCATTTTCTAGGACCTTTGTTACTTAAGCTAAACCCCTTTGAGACAAAATAAAATGTATCTATGAAATTCAAAAAAATAAAATAAAATAAATTTATGAGGGGTGTCTGAACGGTCAGATATATACTAAGTGAATATATGTTATGCTATTGCAAGGTCTCCTGTTCACTACACACCAAGTTCTCAAATACACATGGCAATTATATTTATGAGCAATTCACATATCTATTACCTCTCAAAAAGCATTTTTTCCAACATAAGGTTTTTATTAATTATTTGGAAATTTCATGCAATTCACTGTGATCACACTGGATTTCTATTCCTCCCAGGTCTACCCTCTCACACTTGGGCCCTATCCCACCCCAATAAAAATACAAAAGAAAGAACAAAAAAAGGAAAAGAAAAGAAAAGAAAAAGAAAAAAATTACTAAGCCTAATTTGTGTTGCCCATATACTTATTGGAGCATAATCAAACTCCCAGTGGCTAGCCCTTAAAGAAAACTGAGTCAGTCCTTCACTACCTTCTCACCAGGAGCCATCAACTGTGAAGAGCTACAGTTCAGCATAAAAAGAATAATTTTTGTACCCATTGCCATGTTGGTAATTCGACAAATTGTGAGTACTGAAAATTCAGATACCGGAAACAGTGATGCTTTTCTTCCCTAATCTCAGAGCCAGGAGCAGTTTCAGATCATTTGACAGCAAGTTGGAACTGGATCTTTCAATTTCTTATGTTTTACTTACTGTTATTTGAACTCCTGGCTTTCCTCTTGGTGTGTTGCCCCCACATTGTCACTTTCCATATTTTTCTGATTCTGTTTTCTATCTTCCTCCTCATTACTTTTTACCTCTAAGATTGTTGCTTAAACTTTGGATATCTACCTAAGAAATCTTTCTTCTATGCCCAGGCAAGATACATTTTATTGTTTTGCATAAAACCAGATGCATCTGAATAGACTAATAGTTGTGATTATCATCAATTTTGAGGTGAGAAACATTTCTATATGCAGAATCTATCTGAAGACATGAAGGAGAGAAGAGGAGATATTATTAATACTATTTTCCCCTAGAAATATTTACTGACTTTCATGTCAGTTGTGAACTGAGCATAACAGAAATTAAAAATGTAGAGCAACAAAGTAAAGACTCTGCATATTGTAGATCAACATGCCTTTTTTATTATTTATCACTCATGTTCTGCCATAGACCACCTTCTCTATAAATCTATTGTTTTGTAAATAAGTCCCATATTTAATGCTTATTTTTATACATATAAAAATATAACTGCCTTTACTCTATAATATATGTTGTCTATTGCTTTATATTACAACTATTTGTACAATTTATAATTTTCTAACTGGTTTACTGAGTGAAGCACCTACATATGTTAGACAAAATCCAGACTGCTATGAGATGGTATGGTTAAAAAACACATTGTGGATTTTTATTAATATTTTGCTAGTATTTATTAATTTTATAAACTGTTTCATTATTAAACTTCTATTGATTCTTATAAAGTATGTTGACTATATTTACCCCTTCTACTACTTTTTATTAGGACTTTCCTGTACTCCCTGTTATATTCTTTTTTTATATCCATAATTATTCCTTTTGTAGCATCATTTCCTAGCTCACATACATGATAAAAACCGCAGTATTTACCCTAGAGTGTCTGGGGTCTTTTACTCAGAATGAGCACCAGCTTTTATCAATGTTCCTGAAGATGATATAATTATTATTTATTCCCCAGTAAAAAAAATTATATATACTTAACATATTCTATTTATTCTTTAATCTGTTGTTGGATACCTATAGCAGTTTCACACTTTGGTTATTGTGAAGAATGACACAATACTTGTGATCATTCAAATCTCTATAGCATGATGATATTTTCTTCTGTGAGTATATAATCAGAATAAATAGAAGTCCTAGTTATAATTTTGGGGAAGCTAGCATACTTGCTTACATAGTGTTTGGACTATTTTTCTCATGCACAGTAGTTCCTAAGGGTTCCTTTCCCAGTTTTCTTCATGACAGCTATTTTGATTGTGGTGAGATGAAATTTCCAAAGTAGTTTTGAGAAGATTAAAATTGTGGAAACAGAAAAGACATTTCAATAACAAATATTCCCTTAAGTATTTTTATCATTTTCCAAATCATTACTAAAGTAATGAGAGAAAATAGTGTAACAATATTATTTACTTTTAGAGTTTATTAGTCATAGTTCTTATTTAAATTAATTATTATTACCATGCAAAACATTTCAGTGCACAAAACAGAAACATTGGCTCACTATGTGAATTGTTGGTTTTAATTCTTAAATTACATAAAAAAATTTTATTTTGGTCTCTTTCTTAGGTAATATTTTATAGGATATGCAGTTTTATAGATCAAGAATCCAGAGTCCTGGGTTCCAGTTCCCAGTTCTGGTAAAAATGTGAATGTAAGTGATTCAGTTTATAATCTTGAGTTTCAGAATTTTTCAGCTGAATAATTGTAAAGTCAGAGTGAAATAGGTAGCTAGATTTCTTTTTATCAGCATAATATTGCTGGTCCTCTTATCAGTGCATTGGTCACTCATGCATGTTTTCTTCTTACCATGCTCTTCATTTTGTCTGTTTTCACTACCCAGGACAGCTCATGGAATCCCTTCTCCAAGTATGATCTGAGATCTCACATTTCTGAGAATTAAAAATCAGAAAATATAATTTCATAGACTTTGGACTGTGGGTTCAGGAGGTGAGAGTAAAGTGATGTGATTAAATTAACTATGGCTGAGAGGTCACAAGTAAAACTTGGGATCAAGACATGATGAGAGCTTCTGGAATGCTTGAGACAATGAGGTAAATTAAGATGGTGTCATCATTTTCTGAAGCGATGTCAACAGTTGAAGGGTGTTATAAAACTTACTCTTCATATCAGTGTCTTCTAAGGCAATAAACTCTTTAGGACTAATCTCAACTAAGAATAAATTATAGTGTAATTGGACACATATATGAACTAACTTTTATTACTATCATTTATTTTTCTCCTCTCAAGTTCATGCACACTCAAAAATTAAAAGGTGCCAATCCTTCAGTATCAGCTTTAGGTATGGTCGCTCAAAGGGGGGAAAAAAGCCTCTGTTGCTTTCCTAAATAACTTAGTAGTTTGTTTTTTATTATTAAAAATGAGTTAAAAACGTGAAGCTTTGTATACTCACATACCTGTATTCTGTCAGACATCATAAAGATAATGTTATTAAATACCAGACTAAGGATTAATAAAGAAAAGCTTGAATACTTTAAAGGAAGATATCACTGAGCAGAAAAAAAAAAGTGAGTGGATAAACTTAGGAAAACAATTAACAAAATTTTACATTTCCTCTTTTACAACTGCTAACTACCAATATGTTAAGAAATTTGTACAAACTGAATAGGTTTTCAGATGTATTTTTCATCCAATATGGCCACATAGGCATATACATTAACAGAAGATAGTATGACATCTTAAAGTTTTGTATATTTCTTAGGCCTAGGAAAAACCTTGCTAGATGAGGCATAAGTTTCATGTACTGCTATGAGCAGTAGAGGAGTTATAATGTTATTGGCATTTGGAAGCAGATGAAAAGACTGTGTGGACCAGTCTGAAGTAGATTACGGTAAGAGAGACAATACAGTGACAGAAAGGTTCTATGTGATTCCAAAAGTACTCAACATGTCAAGTTGACAGGCATAGAAAGTAGAATGGTTACCAGAAACCAGAAAAGTGTCATGGCAGTAATGATTTAGAGTTGTTTCATAGATATAATATTTCAAAGTTCCATAATGAAGTTTGGAATATCTGTTTTATAATAATGTGAGATATTCAATATCATTAAAATGTGAATTTGAAATGGTAAGAATAGCAGCTTTATGTCCTTTTTTAAAAACCACATTAAAAATAGATAATTTAGAAGATTAGCGAACCTTGTCAACATGACAAAGAATTATATTCTGCCTTTGATAAAGTTATTGCTTTTCATATATTATTTTTTATTTATTTAATCTCAAACTATATCTTATGAACTAGCCTGTTTCTTTTTCATTCCAGCTTAAGTATCATACAGTTCTAAATTCAACAACTAATTTTTAACTTACTATTTTCTTTTTTTATTTTATTATTACGAACAAAGAAATCACACTTTCCATCCTTGTATATCCTTATTCAAGGTCCCTTCCCCCTCCCACTACATCAGGTCATTCTCTCTTCTCCACAACATACCATTCCCCCCACCAACCCCCAAGCAGCCGGCAGGCGGTCCCAAGGTCCCACTGTCCCAATGTTGCTTAGTTCAGCAACTCCTGGCAGATCCAGTTTTCTCCCCCCAACCTCAAGACTGAGTCAGGTGTTCCTCTAGGGGGAGTGGAATCCAAGGTGTCAGTGTTTCTGATGCCAAGTTATTCAGTGGTTGTGGTTTGCAGCTTGGGCCTGCTTTGCTTTTTTCTTGTTTGTTTGCTTGTTTGTTTAGAGTCCACTAATGAGTGAGTACATCCCCTGCTTATCTTCCTGGGTTTGTGATACCTCGATCAGGAGGATATTCTCCAAATCCATACACTTGCCTGCAAATTTTAGGATATCATTTTTCCTTGCTGCTGAGTAGTACTCCATTGTGTAGATGGACCACAGTTTGTTAATCCATTCTTCAGTTCAGTTCAGTTATAAAACACACACATGGGATGGGGATTTGTGGAGAAGAAAGAATGACCTGATGTGGTGGGAGGGGAAAGGGACCTTGAATAAGGATATACAAGGATAGAAAGTGTGACTTCTTTGTTCTTAATAATAATAAGAAGAAAAAGAAAGACAAAAAACACACACTTGCATACACACAAACACATGCACAAATAGACACACATATATACACAAACACCTGTATATGAGCTGATACACACATAAATGCTTACACACATATACAATCCACACATCCATTATATATATATGCAAATACATGTACACAGAAACAGGGACACATATTCCCACAGAGATGTACCCCCCACAAAATACACAAACATGCACACACATATGCGTGTACCCACATATACTCATTTACCCGTGTGTGTGTATATATGCCCCCAGATGCATACTCATCTACACATACTCAAATCCACACAGACAGAATCATGGATGCTTTTATACATGTATATTGGTTTATGTGTAAATTAAGGACTCTATCATAAGTGTGTGCGTTAATGTCTTCGATTCAATTCCATTGATCTACAAGTCTGTTTTTATGCCAGTACCAGGCTGTTTTTATTACTATAGCTCTATAGTATAGCTTGAAGTCAGGGATGATGATGCCTCCTGAGGTTCTTTTGTTGAGCAGAATTGTTTTGTAATCCTGGCTTCCCTATTATTCCAAATAAAATTGAGTATTGTTCTTTCAAGGTCTGTAAAAAATTGTGTTGAGATTTTGATGGGGATTGCATTGAATCTGTAGATTGCTTTTGGTAAGATTGCCATTTTTACTATGTTGATCCTACCTATCCAGGAACATGGGAGAGCTTTTCATTTTCTGATATTGTCTTCAATTTCTTTTTTCAGTGATTTAAAGTTTTTGCCAAACAGATCTGCTACTATTTTGGTTAGAGTTATGCTGAGGTATTCAAT
Source organism: Sigmodon hispidus (assembly GCA_004025045.1). Classification (NCBI taxonomy): domain Eukaryota; kingdom Metazoa; phylum Chordata; class Mammalia; order Rodentia; family Cricetidae; genus Sigmodon; species Sigmodon hispidus. The sequence continues at coordinate 33,289 of PVIH01016895.1, forward strand.
GCTGTTTGTAGCTATTATAAAGGGTGATGTTTCTCTTATTTTTTTAGCCCTTTTTTCTTTAGTATATAGGAGGACTATTGTTTTTTTTTTTTTTTTTAGTTGATCTTGTATTCTGCTACTCACTCATTAGTGGAGTTTAGACAAAAAGCAAAGAACACCAAAGTTGCAAACCACAACCCCTGAAAAGCTTGGGATCAGAAGGAACTTAAGAGAGACATCCCAGGGATTCCTCCTAGGAAGAGAAACTAGAGAAGATCTTCTTAGCTAATTGGGAGCATAAGGGGTTGCAACCATGAAGGGGTAGGAACAAATCATGAGAGGAGATGATTGAGTGAGAAGAACAAGAAGAGAGAAAAAAAAGGGAGATAGAGATCCTAATAAAGGAGGCCAATGTGGGGTTGGAAAGAGACCGGGTGCTGGGGTAACCTTGAAGAATTGACAGGATGTTCCTGGCTAGGTCTCCAACTAATAGTGAAGGTGTTGCCTAGACAGGACTTTCCATATAGTCAAATAAATAGACACGCTAAGTACCATCACAGAACTTACATTCAACAATGAATAGAGATAGAGACAGAGATACATGGCTGAGTACTTTGCTGATTTCCTGGTCCAGCTGAGAGTGGGGAAGGATAGTATATATGAGAAAGGAATAAGGATTGTGAGAAAAATTCTCAGTGATAGCTAGCTGGAGCTCTGGGGAGCTCAGTGAATCAAGAACAGCCACTGGGGAATCATCAGGAAAAGGAACTAGGCCCTCCAAGGATAGGCAACTGTCCACTGACATGAGCGGTATGTGGATCCTCAAGGGGAGGAATCAGACTGTGTTTCTGTGCATGGACTGGCACTTCAGAACCCATTCCCTCCAGAGGAACACCTAACTCAGTCTGGATATTAGGATGAGGAAATCAGACTTGCCTGGAGTGGATACTGAGCTGATCCACCTTGGGACTTCTTACCCTTTCTGGAGAGGGGATAGGAGGATGGGAATGAGGGAAGCTGAAGGCTGACCAGGAGGCGTTGGGAAGGAGAAGGGATGGGGAGCAAGGGGATGCATGGATAAAAAAGACTTCATTTTATAAATAAAAAAACTCTATCACTTGAAAATTAGGAAAAAACATATTATATATACCTTTGTCCATCTCTTTCTGACTATTTTCTTTAATGCCATGATGTCCACTTACATCCATTTCCCACTAAATTAGATAATTTTTATTTTCCTTTTTTGGTTAAATAAAACTCTCTCTCTCTCTCTCTCTCTCTCTCTCTCTCTCTCTCTCTCTCTCTCTCTCTCTCCATACATACATACACACAACACACATAAACACACACACACAAGGTTTTTAAAACCATTTTTTACTGTTGGCAGACACCACTGATCATCTCTGTAACTTAGTATCCTAGTTTGGCTTCTGTTGCTGTGAGAAAGTGTTGGACAGAAGCAACCTGGAGGAGGAAAGGCTTTCTTTGACTCACAGGTTACAGCCCATCTTGGAGGACAGCCAAGGCAGGAACTCAAGGCAAAAAGTTGGAAGCAGGAACTGTTGCAGAGACCATGGAGAAATGCTGCTACCTGTCTTGCTCTCCAAAGATACTCAGCTTGCTTTCTTTTACAGCCATGGATCACCTGCCAAGATGGTGACATCCCCTGGGGTGTGCTAGACCCTCCCACATCAATCTCTAATCAAGAAAATGCTTTCACAGGCATGCCCATAAACCAATTTGATGAAGGCAATTTCTCAACTACGGTTCTGTCTCCCAGGTGATGCTGGTTTGTGTCAAATTGACAAAAACTAACCAGCACAAGATGCTCTTGTGAACAGTCTTGCATTATGAATGACGTGGAGGTATCTTACTGAACCTTTGCCTTATAGTCTTTGTGATGCATATGCTTAGAAGTGATATAGTTGGATCATAGAGGAATTCTATTTCTAGTGTTCTGAGGAGCTGCCATATTGATTTCCAAAGTTTCTATAACAATTTATACACATCTTTACCAGCATTTGTTGTGTGTTTACTTAATGATGGCCATTATGATTGAGGAGGGGTGGATGTGAGTGTAGTTTTAACTCATATTTCCTCAATACCTAAGAATGTTGAACTTTTATTTTTTAAAGCATACATTGACCATTTATTTGAACCTCATCTTCTGAGAACTGTATGCTGTTTGTCCCACTTATTGACTGGATTGCTTATGTTAGTGGGGACTGTATATATTCTGGACATTATTTCTTCATAAATTTACAGCTATAGGCTAACTCCTCATGGCTGTCTTGTTCACTTTCTTCCATTTTATTTTTGATGTCCTCTCACTTCTTTGTTCTGAAGGTCATTCTCAATTTCTTGGGAATAGAGTTCACTTCTTTTTTTTTTGACATTGTTCTATGTTAGATCATATGTAGGCAGCTTCTAGCCAGACATCCTAACCTAAAAGGCTCATGATTACATATTTTTAAGCATTGTGAGACATTGGCCTTCTGACCCAGTACAATTAAGCAAATGATTGATCCACATGATTGAGTAATTTCTCACTTTAGACATTATATCACAGGAAAAAAAAGGCAAATTTGTTCTGTTGATCCTTGATCCAACTTTGAGAGTCTTTAAGTTATTCATGTTGATACCTGTTGTATGTTAAAGTTTCATGACAAAATATTGAATCACCAACTAACATAGATTTAGTCTAAAAGACCTGGTTTGTCTTTTTTAGTCATTTTTTATTATGAATAAAGTCACATTTTCTATCCGTGTATATCCTTGTCCAAGGTCCCTTACCCCTCCCACCTCCTCCAGTCACTCTCTCTTCTCCACATCTCTCTATCTCCTCCCCAGCAAGGTAAGGAAGTCCCAATGTCCCAATATGGCTTAGTTCAGCATCCACTCCAGGTAGATCCAGTTTCCTCACCCCAACATCAAGACTGAGTCAGGTGTTCCTCTAGAGGGAGTGGCATCCAAGGTGTCAGTCCAAGGTGTTTCAGATCCCAAGCTGTTCAGTGGTTGTGGTTTGAAGCTTGGACATGCTTTGCTTTTTGCTTTTTTTGTTTAGAGTCCACTGAGTGAGTACATCCTCTGCTTATCTTTCTGGGTTTGTGATACCTCGCTCAGGAGGATATTCTCCAAAACCATCCATTTGCCTGCAAATTTTAGGATATCATTTTTTCTTACTGCTGAGTAGTACTCCATTGTGTAAATGTACCACAGTTTGTTAGTTCATTCTTCAGTTGAGGGGCATCTAGGTTGTTTTCAGGTTCTTGCTATTACAAATAATGCTGCTATGAACATAGTTGAGCTAATGCCATTGGAGTGCGACTGTGCGTCATTTGGGTATACACTCAGAAGTGGTATTGCTGGGTCCGTTGGGAGATTGGTTCTCCGTTTTCTGAGAAACTGCCATACTGCATTTGAGAGTGGCTGAACAAGCTTATACTCCCACCAACAATGGAAGAGTGTACCCTTGCTCTGCACCCTCTCCAGCATAGGCTGTCATCTGTGAAGAAGATATTTTTCTACCAAGATAATTCAGTGAGCTCTTCTGAGACTTCTAAGTTGATTGGTAGATTTGAAATACAAATGTGAATTCTAAACTCATGAATAGAATATTAAGAGAGAGGCTCTGAGTTCTAATTGGACATAACTTTAAATTAATAGTGAGAGAATGAGCCAAGAGAATTATACAAACAAACGTCATGTACTCATTTTCCCTTAATATCCAATCAGATTGAGGTGAAATTGAAATTAACCTTTATTTTACTCTCAGAATCTAAATAATATATTTAGAAATTATAATGTGTTATAAACTTTATAGACAAATCAAAAAAGATTAAGTAGGAAGAAAAATATAGATGATCTGTAAATCTAAGAACTCAGCTTTTCCCTTTAAGGTTGTTAGGTCAAATTTATTTGTGTGATCAACATCAGTATAATATTATATGGTTGCCATCACTCAAATACTATCCAATAATAGTTTCCTTTTCTTGAGTATTTCCTACAAAATCCAAAACCAAAGTCTACTTATGATGAATAAGCTTAGAGAATGTAAGTATTTCAGTGAAGTTCAAAATGCCTAATATTTTAAAAACTCAGAGTTATGGATAGTTCTGTTTAAATACTGTCAGAAGACATGCTAAGTACAACATAGTATCTAGTGCAGAACATGAACAGAAATTAGATAAAAATGGAAAAAAACATAAATGAGTAAAATCTGACTCATAAACTGTGTAATTTAGGGTAATGTTGATGTTTCAGTGACTGAAAAATAAGCCAGGCAGATGAATGCTTGACATCAGGGGAATCTAATTTTAGTTTAGGTAAAAATCATGAGAAGACTCTGCACCAAATTTGAGTGTTTATGAATCTGAAATAATTTACATATAAAGCTTAAAACAGAATAAGTAAAGGAAGTGACATCTAGCTGAGTATCATTAAAAACTGAAGTAAAAAGCCCATGCAAATATTTGTTGAAATTCAATATTTGATCAACATAAAAATACAAGAAGATATATATATGTATATATATATATATATATATACATGGTCATGTCAGTGTAAAAGCAGTTGGCTAGCACACCAGACTAAGTCAATGTGATCTTGAATGACAACTGGCAGCAAAGGATCAGCAATCTGTCAACATAGATTCAGTATTTGAACTGTTTGTGTGTTACTTTAATCACCATGGAGCAAATACTTATAATTGAGACTTACTTAACAAGAAAACTACTTTAGTTTATAATGGATTTGTAACACAAAACTCTATGGTCTACTTTAAGTTCAGTAGTTTTCTAATGAACTGCACTTTTGCAGACACTTCCTACTCATAAGATCTTTCTTCCTTCTCTATGATACGGTGTTGGATTTGTCGACCTTCCTCTCTTAGCAGTTCCTCCTTTTAGATTATATTACGATGGTTCTCAACCTTCCTCATGGTATGATTCTTTAATACGGTTCCTCATGTTGTGGTGACTCATGCAACCATAGAATTATTTCATTGCTACTTCAAAATGAAGTAGCTATTTTTATTTTGCTAGTATTATGAATCATAGGGAAAATAGTTGATCTGTGACCTCTGTAGTGGTTGTGAAAAGCAGGTGTGGACATTGTTGATGGACTATCCAGTTAGTCCATGCTCTGTCTCTACTTAAATCTCAGTTCCCCAGGTTTCAAACTTTTCATTTGTTTCATAGAATGGCTGTTCTTTAAAAGAGGGAAGAATTGGGGGTGAAGCTGTTGCTAGGAGAAGCTGTACTACTCAAATAAACAATGGAGCCCCACTTCAGAGGTCAACATCCATATAACTCATTGAATGTAGAGAGGTTAGCTGGTGCTAAGTGCCTGTGGTATTCTCTGGATTCTAAGGTAGGGGAAAAGGGGGTGCATAAAGGGTGAAGACTCTGCTTAACCCATGAAACAAATTTTTGACAAATCTGAAGTGCAGTTGTTTGCCTCTTGCCCTCATCACTTTTATTTATTATTTCATTCTACCCATTTTTTTATGATTGTCCTACACTTTGTGCTCTGCCTGTGGTGCAAAGAATCACCTCACAGCACCTGAACAGAATGGCAGGAAGAGAGGGTATTGAAGGTTTCACTACATAGGATAATAAATGTTCAATCAATTGTTTGCTAATCATTCCAACTCGATGATGCAATAGGGGCATGTGTCTTAATGTTTATTGTATACTCATAAATATTGTGTTTATAGTTATAATTCAGTCTTCCAACCCATGTATGTGAGCACTCATTTTTTTACTATTGTCACTGATATTTTCTCTAGCTGTCTATACTGTAGATCTTATTTTATTCCTTTGGTAGGCAGCACATGTAAGATATCCATAAAAATGTCATAGAAACAACTTCCACCGTGCTTAACATTTCATGACTTTGCTCATTTCTCTGACTTGAACTCTTTAATGCATGGGTAATATGCTGCATTTCCATATTGAATTTCTTTGTTTCTGGTTGATTAGAATTTTTCTCGGTGCTATGCTTTTCAACTTGAAATTCTGATTTTTCTCAAAGACACTTTCTATTAGTTGATAGGTAGAGGTACTAGGAAGAGCTAGACAGGTAGCTAGCTTAAAATTAGAGATGTATCACACACACACACACACACACACACACATACACACAAAAACACTGAGATGACAATATGAACCTCAGCATTTTGTGTTCTAAGTAGAGAAAATAATGAGAAGGCAGCTTCCATCCATCTAACCTACCTGGATCAGTGTTGAAATGATCACATGTTAGACAACCCAAACCTGCCAAGCCCTATCCTCTGCCTTGGTTAGGCATAAAAATTCAAGTGTAATCCTCCACCAAGGGAAACACAGAAAACTGTGATAAGGGGTCACATAAAGAGTAAAAAAAAAAGGAGACTATAGAATTATTTCACTAAAAATTTATTGCTTAATTTTCTCCCCTTTTATGCGGAGATGCGGAGGATGCAGAGCAAGGGGAACATTCCTCCATTGTTGGTGGGAGTGTAAGCTTGTTCAGCCACTTTGAAATGCAGTATGGCAGTTAATTAGAAAATTGAGAATCAATCTCTCCAAGGACCCAGCAATACCACTTCTGGGTGTATACCCTAAAGATGCACAGTCATACTCCAAAGGCATTAGCTAAATTATGTTCATAGCAGTGTTATTTGTAATAGCAAAAACCTGGAAACAACCTAGATGTCCCTCAACTGAAGAATGGATTAACAAACTGTGGTACATCTACACAATGGAGTACTATTCAGCAGTAGGAAAAAATTATATCCTAAAATTTGCAGGCAAATGGATGGATTTGGAGAATATCCTCCTGAGAGAGGCATCACAGACTCAGAAAGATAAGCAGGGGATGTACTCACTCATTAGTGGACTCTAAACAAACAAACAAGAAAAAAGCAAAGCATGCCCAAGCTGCAAACCACAACCACTGAACAGCTTGGGATCAGAAACACCCTGGACTGACTCCTTGGATCCCACTCTTTAGAGGAACACCTGACTCAGTCTTCATGTTGTGGGGAGAAAACTGGATTTGCCAGGAGTGTGGACTGAACTAAGCAATATTGGGACAGTGGGACCATGGGACTGCCTGCTGCCTGCCCAGGGAGAGGATGGGGAGTTGTGGAGAAGAATGATCTGATGTGGTGGGTGGGGGAAGGGACCTTGAATAAGGATATACAAGGATAGAAAGTGTGACTTCTTTGTTCATAATAATAATAATAAAAAGAAAAAAGTAGTAATAAAGAAGGATATTCAATGATAATAAATAATATATAATGATGTTAAATAATAGAATATAATTCTCAAATAGCATTATTTATTGAGTTGTTTTTGTTTACTGTTATATAGTAGTATGTGAAGATACAAAAATATGTTTAAAATTTGTAAATTTAGGAAAGAGACCCACATTTCTGCAGGTAGTAGAGTGTTTAGAATCAAATCAGTGTTGCTTGGCTTTATAGCCTAGATATTGCCACCTGGTATTTTTGGTCTCATTGGTAAGACTTTTTGTGTTTTAATTCCCTAATTTATAAATCAAGAATAATAATATTAACTTGTATTTTAAGAATTGATTCAATGCATATTAAAAAAATTGAAATGTTACCTAATACAATAATTGATGGAGGTTGTACAGAATTGACCTGTGGGTGGTTGCAGGTGGGGATAGTCCTGGTGGAAGCCCAGAGTTGGATGCAGTTCAGGCATGAGTGGCCACAGTAGGAAGGGTCACTACCTGTGGGACGTGGGCATGATCTGGAGGGTTACAGCAAAGATATGATAGAAAAGTCAGCAGTACTGACTAAGCCAGACATGGTGACATCTGGGCACTAAGTGGGGTTGCTATAAAATTGAATGTTTAATAATTTCAAATGAAATTTAAGTCACATTAGCATCAGTCCTCTTGGCCTTAGTGTTTCAGTTACTAGCCCATGTGAACTGTCATGACATTCACTGTAGCAGCATCTCTACAGGATCTGAAGAACCATTTATTGTTTTAGTTCAGCTGCAACCACAACCATTACTTCGCATATGCATCATTTTTACAACTACCACCAAAATGCTTACTGAACCCTTGTTAACACAGGAAAATGTACGAACACAAAGAAGTCATTCTCATCTTCAACAGAAAATTGCTGAACATATTCTCTGTAAGGCTTACTTCTGAGGCTTAAAAACACAATAACTGGTAGATTGAGGAGAAAATCAACATTGTTTTGAGATGATTTAAATAATAATTATAAAAGGAACAAGCATAAAACATTCTTTAATTTATTATGAAAAATTACCATGGTAAAATACTGTACAGAATCATCATTGTTAAATACTTTCTAGGAAGCATTCAACACAGGGTCTGAAACACAGGAATTCCAGTTCTAACGCCCCTTATCCATGTTGAATCAGGTACTACAGATAATAACCTGGTAAATTCCTAAATGTAACCTGGTACACAAACTAATAGAAAACTGCAATATCACTGACTTTATTTTCCTCATAGTCATTGAGTGTAGAGTTGCATTTTTAGTGTTTTATTTAAAAAAGTATTTAGGATACCTTTCTGTAACTCACAAGTTGGAAGCAGAGTTTCCTCATTGCTGCTTTCATCTCCTTGTTCCTGAATGTGTAGATGACTGGATTCAGAAAAGGAGTGAGGACCGCATCAAAAATAGCAAAAAATTTGTCTAAGTGTGATGAAGGGAAGGGCCAGATGTAGAAGAAGATTAATGGTCCAAAGAATAAAACCACCACTGTCACATGAGCTGACAAAGTAGAGAGGGCCTTGGATATGCTACCTGAAGAGTGCTTCCTAACAGTAACCAAAATGAAGATATAAGAAATGATCAGTATGAAGAAGGAGCCCACAGAGATGAGTCCACTGTTGGCTGTGACCATGAACGCCAACTTATTAGTCTCTGTGCAAGCAAGTTTAATGAGCTGAGGGAGATCACAATAAAAACTGTCCAATATATTAGGTCCACAGAAGGGCAAATCTACAACAAAAGCTAGTTGGGCCACTGAGTAGATAAGTCCCAGAATCCATGCTACTGACAAAATTAAAATGCACATACCTGGTCTCATGATGGTCAAGTAGTGTAGAGGTTTACATATGGCTACATATCTATCAAAGGCCATGGCTATGAGCAACACCATTTCTGTGCCTCCAATAGCATGAACAAAAAATATCTGAGTTATACAACCTCCAAATGAGATGGATTTGTGTTTTCTAAAAAGATCATAAATCATTTTGGGTGCTGCAATGGAGCAACCTCCGAGGTCAAGAAATGAGAGATTAGCCAGCAGGAAGTACATGGGGGAATGCAGGTTGGAATCAGCAGTCACAGAGAACACAATGAGGAGGTTTCCCATCAGACTTGCAATATAAAACACAGATGAAAAGAGAAACAGAAGTAACTGGATTCCCCATGTATTGGACAGTCCCAAGAACACAAACTCTGATACAACAGAGTGGTTATTTCTATCCATTGCAATGGAGAACTGAGCTGTGTCCAACAAAACCTGAAAAAGGCAAAGAAGAGAAAAATCAAACTTTTTGTGGAGTTTTTAACACACATTACTTATAACAGCTTCAAAGACTAAACAGACCATATTGCTTGCATGCAACCAGTACACATCAGCATAAATGCAGAAAATTGGCAGTCATTCAATGCTGTGAGCTAACACAGCTAAAGTCCTTTATTTCTTTCCATTTTCCAAATAAAGATTTGGAAATATTCAGGGATGAGTCTTAGGAAAAAACAAATGACTGGCCTGAAGACAGGCTATGAGAAGACTAAGACCTAAGACACATAGGACATATCACACATGGAGTAAATGAGAAGAAAGCCTCTTCTTTCGCCACTTTGTTGCTTCTGCTCATAGCATTTCCCAAATACCAAGAACTTTGTGTTGACCTGTTTTCCTTACCTCTTTGATTGTTCCAGTTAGTGAAGTGATGTAGCACCATCACTCCCATTAATGCTGTATGATAGTGAATCTCAAGTCAAACTGCTTTCACCTTCACCGTATTCAGGGAAAAGATAATGTAGAGAAGCCTGAAGAGCACTCCACTTTCTTTCTTTTTTTTTGGTCAAGAGAATTTATTCTTTTTTTTTCTAGAAGACAAATGACCCATTTTTTTCCAAGTTTAGTCTTATTTTATTTTTTCTATTTTTAAAATAATTGATCCACATCTTTGTGATTTATTTTTTTTCTCTTCTTTATTTTGTATTTATCAAAAAAAAACACAGTAAAAAGAATTTAAAATGTGAAAGAGTTAACAATAACTATACAGAGGATAAGAATGATAGGCATGGCTTATCAAGGGAAGAAATACAAATAAGATTGCTACACCTATATTTTCTTTGTGTTCATCTTTCCCTCTGAATTTTTTTTTCATCCCTGTATATCCTTATTCAAGGTCTCTTCCCCCTCCCTCTCCCCTTATCTATTCAATATAGTTCTCGAAGTTTTAGCTAAAGCAATAAGGGAACGAAAAGAGATTAAGGGCATACAAATGGGAAAAGAAGAAGTGAAGCTATCTCTATTTGCAGATGATATGATTGTATACATAAGTGACCCACAAAATTCTTCCAAAGAACTGCTACAGCTGATAAACACCTTCAGCAATGT
>PVIH01016896.1:0-43868 GCA_004025045.1 Sigmodon hispidus
AAAACATTATCTGTGCCTTTGAGCTGGTATTCTTCTCTTTCTTCTATTCCTATTATTCTCAAATTAGGTCTTTTCATGGTGTCCCAGATTTCCTGAACATTTTGAGTTATGGCTTTTTTAGTTTTACTATTTTCTTTGACTGATATATCTATTTGAGCTACTGAGTCTTCCACTTCAGAGATTCTATCTTCCATCTCTTCAACTCTGTTTGTTATGCTTGTATCTGTGGTTCCGGCTTTTTTCTTCAGGTTTTCTATTTCCATCTTTGCCTCATTTTGCGCCTTTTTTATTGCTTCTATTTCAGCTTTTATTTCAGCTTTTATTTCAGTTTTTAGTTCTTGGCAGGTTTCTTTCATAGATTTCTTCATCTCTTCCAATTTTTTGTTTGTATTTTCTTCTATTTTTTAAGGCTTTTTTCATGTCTTCTTTTAGAGCTTCGATGATCATCAAAAAGGAATTTTTGGTGTTGCTTCCTTCTGTTTCGTCTTCATTGCTCAGTTCAGGTCTTGTATTTGTAAGATTGCCACTCTCTTCTGGAGTTACCATGTTGTCCTTTGTATTATTATGTAATTTTTTTCACTGACGTTTGCCCATGGCTTCAGTGGTTCACAATTAGATGGCTCCTGGTCAGTTGTGGCACTCGGGTTTGTGTGCCTCCTGTCACCTCTCTGGTCATGTTCTAAGTCTGTCCTTCAGAGACCCCTGCAGATGTTGCCTTGCTCAGTTCGAGGTGGCGGTGGGTAGCTGTTCAGCTTCCCCTAGCAGGAGCTGTGGGTATGATGATCTGCAGAGTTTATCTGCACCTGCTCCAGAGTGCACTGGGACTCTGCAGACAGCATGTGGTTCCAGGAGCGGAACCAGAAGCTATGGGAGCTGAACTCTCCCTCCCAGGCTGGGATATAGGCACTTGGGCCTGGTGACCCCTCCTCACCTCTGGGCGGGGTCTGAGTCTGTCCTTCAGAGACCCCTGCAGATTTTAGCTTGCTTAGTTCAAGGTGGTGGTGGATAGCTGTGCAGCTTCCCTCAGCAGGAGCTGTGGGTATGAAGACCTGCAGAGTTTATCCGCCCCTGCTCCAGCGTGTGCTGGGACTCTGCAGACAGCCCTTGGTCCCAGGAGCGGAACCAGAAGCTCTGGGATGCAACAGACACTTTCAAAGTAAAGCTTTTGATTCAACAGTAATTATTTTGCAATGGACAATTTTCACTTATATTTTTTTGTACAATAATAATGGCTTTGTAAAATTGTACTTGATATACTATCTCTTTAACTTTTTAAATGTGAGAAATATAATTTTTCATTATTCCTAGAACATAAAGAACACATCTTACTACTAAATGCAATCAAACACAAAGCATCATTTTGTTTACAGCTTACATGTAGCATCAAACAGTTAGTTTATTCTTCAGGAGCTATATTTTCTTTTCTGCACTTTAAATTTGTGGAGCCAGATTTTCTGAGTTCTTCCTTCTTAACTCTGTGTGCACAGTGAATACTTAGATACCACAGTCAACTATGTTGTTAGTGTAACTATGGCAATGAACAACACAAACCTTAAAAAAAGTCAGAGGAACAATTTTATACTAGGCTTTATGAGTGAATGTGACCTATTAATTTCTCCCTAGATATATTTCATTTGAAGCTTAATGATAAAAAATTAATTGTAAAGATATAATTTAGAATAATTCTCCCTCAGAGTATCTCTGAGAGTAACCCATCATTGTGAATGTTAAAGAACTGTAAGGTACAAGGAGTAGAAAGAAAGTTGTGGACTCTGGGGGACTCACTGTCCCAAGTGATCAACAGGAATACTATTGCGTTAATTGCAAAAATTTTCACAATATGATACATTTTATAACTTGTAATTTCTTTTAGGCACTTTTTCTTGCAGTGATGAAAAAGATCATCTTATATACAGCCCATAAGATGCTGTCTCTATAGCTAGGCAAAATTTAATATCAATTAATGGGCTTGATATTTCCAGATACCTACCTTGGTGAAGCTTCTCAGCTGAGTAGTCTGATGGCCAGGAAGACTCTGGTCAGTAATTTCTGAGTGGTGGATGATGAATGACAAATGCCCAGAAGCCTCGTTTATTTCATGTGATGTTGTATAATTTAATTGGCATTCAAAAAGTAGACTAGTGAAAGATAAATCAGCTTTGGTTGATGCTTTGCAGATAGGAAGCATCCTTCTCAGTTATATGGTGTATCTCTGCATTCTATTTATTTCTGAATCCACTCAGTTCTAGGTGTGTAATTCTTCTTTAGGAAGCAGTACACTAGGAAAAATGTGTTTTTTTATTTTAGAATAAGAAGCTGGGAATTCTGGTGAACACTTTCTCACAATGTTGGAGAAACAAGCATGATGAATTGTCCTCTTATTTTTGTTTAATTTAGAAATTTATTCTATTTAACCTTCAAATTTTATATAACATTAGTTTTAAAATAAAGTAAACTTAAAAAAGTGAACCAAAACAATATATGGAAGGTCAGGCCCTTCCAGCCTGTTCAATGCAAAAGCTCTTCAGTTTTGTGTCCAGACTGCATGAGTAAGGAAAAAAACTGAATAAAAGACATGAAGTGTTATAATGCAGATGTTTGTAACTGATGGTTCCTTCTGGGCCTAGTAAATTGTCATTCATAAGAAAGAAAAGACAGGTGTTTTGCTGTTCTCCTTCTCTGACACTCCCCCAATAAAATAGATATCTGGATAGAGGGAGTCATTGTGGGGTTAGAGAAAAAACTGGTATTAGAGAAATACCCAAGAACTCACAAAGATGAGCCCAGCTAACACTCCAAGCAATAGTGGAAAGAGTGCTTAATCTGGCCTTTCTCCTATAATCAAACTGATGGTTTTCTTAATATCATTATAGGACCTTCATCCTACAACTGTTGGAAACAGAGGTAGAAATCCTTAATTAAGTACTGGGGCAAGCTTCCAATCCAGCTGAAGAGAGGAAGTAGAGTTTATATGAGCAAAGGTGTTAAGATCATGATGAGGAAATCCACATAGACAGATGATCAGAGCTATTAGGAGCTCATTAACTTGAAAGGACAGCTAGGGCATCTTCATAGGATTGAACTAAACTCAATGAATATGGTTAACAATTAATAGCTTGAGCAGTTTGTGGAGCCACTTATAGGGAGACCAGAATTTATTCCTAGTGCATAAACTGGCGTCTTTAACCCATTCCCTGCAAAGGAACACTTTGATGTGCTTGATACTGGGGGAATGGAATTAGTCCTACCTCATTTTGATATGCCAGAAAGAATTGACTCACATACAGAGTCCTTCCCCTCTGTGATGAATGGACAGAGGACAGGGTGGAGGGATTCTGGGGCAAAATAAGGAAGAGAAGAGGGAAGGAGATCAGTGGTAGGAATGTTTAAAAAAATTAAATGAAAAAGAAAAATGTATTACAAAAATAGCAAGACAAAATGGGAAATGAAAGTCAGTACAAAACAAAACAGAACACAATGAGGACAAAACTCCACATCATCTTAGTATTTTTTTAAGATTTAAAATAATATTTTATACACACACACATACATTCAAACATATACATCACAGATTCCTGCTATGTGTACAGTGCAATGTCATTTTAAGGTGAACAGAATCAACTTGAAGGACTGCCTGTGCAGCAGGTAACATTTGTACTCTAGGTTTTGATATTAAATGGGCACACAGAGGTTGGAAACTTGCCTAAGGTCTCAGAAGAAACAAGACAGGAGATGGTATAGAAAAGCCTACTAAGCCATGCTTTATATCATGCAAACTTAAAATATTTGATATGGTCCCTTGGCCATGTAAAGGCTTTCTCTACAAGCCTGATCTCTCTATTTCTTGTGTTCCCTTTCGCAGTGACTGAATCCTTGGCCCTCCTGTGGCAGCGGCCCATGTTCTCTTTGCTCAGCTTAGGGTTCTTCTCTACATGCAGCCTGCTTTGCTGATCTCCATCTCAGTGAACTTTTTATTTATATGCACTATCAAAATAAATTTGCCTGGCCTTTGAAAACTTACATCTGTTGAGTGTATAATTTGTATTGCCATTTGTTCTACAAATGTGTAACAAGACAAACACCTGTCCAGGCTTACACAGGATTCAGAAATGCTTAAGTTAATCATGCTGGTGGGAAGGGCTATATAATAAATCAGTCACTAAAATGTTTCACTTGGAAGAGTCTGGGAGAACAGGATTACTTTTATCCCAGGGTGTTTTTAATTAAAATAAAAAAAAATACTTTAATGCATGTTGTGAACAGAACACAATACAGTCTTAATACTTTTGATGTTATCTTTAAACATTAGAGAACTTTTTACAGTTGAAGGAGTGGAGAGATCATTCCCTAAGGATGATATGTTTAACTAGGTCATCAAAGTCAGAGGAGTCTTCAGCTATCACACAGGTTTATTGGGAACTGTGTCACAATGTCCAGAGAAGTGATTCTTCACCTTTCTAATACTGTGGTTGTTTAATAAATTTCCTCATATCAGGGTGAGCCCACTCATGATATTATTTTTTGTCGCTACTTCATAACTGAAATTTTTCTACTGTGATGAATTATTATGTATTATTTTTGGAGACTGATGTTTGACAAGGAGTTCATGATCCATAGGTAGACAGCTAATGATATAAAGTGTGTTAGATTTAGTAACCATTCGTTTTTTAATGTGTCCCATCCACTCATTTGCTAATCCTGGAAACTATGATAGATAGATGCAACAAATTCATGAATTGGTTTGAAAAGCAACCTGTCAGATTCTGTGGAAGAGAGATCCAAAGACATTCCAAATGAAGGTCTTTAGAATAAAAAAAAAAGCAAAGAACCCCACAACAACAATCTTTACTATATTTTATTCCAGGGCCACAATGGAAGTTACCTAGTAGGTGTAATTTTTCTTTCTGTAGCTACTGAATGATCAGAGAAGCACCTCAGTTTTTGATTTGGGAGAAGCCTGATCTGAAAAGAAAAAAGGTCAAACAGGAGAGGTAGCTTAGAGTCTGATGACAGTTTATTATCCATGGAATATCTCAGGAGGCAGCTTGGTAAGACCTAACCCAGGAGGTAGTCAAAGAAAGGGCTTGGCAAACAGTCAGCTAAGGTAAAAGAGGGAGTCTAAAAATCCTCCCAAAGACAATTGTATTCTTGATAAAATACTTAAGTTGCTGTATAATCTGTGATTTTTTTTTCCCATAAAATCCAGCTCCCAAGGGCAACACCTCCTCTGGCCACTGTCACACCTGTGTGCTGGGAGGTCCTTGTCATATGACTCATAATTTTCAATAATCCTTGCTTTTAATTTAAGAGAGTTCGTGTCTTTGGTAAACTTTTTTTGGGGGGAGGTTCTCAAGAACATGACACAACACTACTACCAAATAATCTCTCAAAGGCTTAATTTTAATTACAAATTGTCAGCCCTTTTTTCACAGTTGTTACTAGTTTACTTTTACATTTAAACTAAATGGTATTTTTTATTTTTGATTTGCCACATGAGTCATGGCTTATGACCTAATTTTCTACACAGAAAGCTTCATCAGAGGCTATGTGGAGACTTTTCTGACTCTGCCCTGCTCCCATTATTCTTCTAGTTTATTTGTCCTGATTATAGTTCATGCTGTGATACTGACCAATTACATTTTGATGAAACTGATCTAAGTAATAGACCATCATAGTGTTTAAAGTTGTTATTTACAACAATATCTTCCCTGGATTAACTCCCAAATTTCATGTTCTTGAAAGAGAGAATGAAATGACACTCACTTCAAAGAGGGTAAGAGGTAGTTTGTTCTGGGGCCACATATATGGTTGAGCATGGCCAGTATTCACTTATTAAAGTTAACACAAATTACAGGTTTCCATATTTCAAAATTTTCATGATATTTTTATGTCAATAGAAAAAATGAAAAAACAAATTTCAAATACATTGGGGAAAATAGGCAGAGAACTGTTACATATATGGTTTTGATGCATGTGTACATCATTAGCCAAAAGTGCCTTATTATTGTATGAATCACTCACTGATTGTGAAGTACTTAAGGAAGGACATTGTCAGAATTGAAATAACTTCCTCATGGATAAAAGGTAGCAAAAAATTAGAGTGTAGAAAGCAGGCAGAAACACTTTTATTAAAAGCAAAAGATATTATTGAAGAGTGATCTTAAGTAAAATTGGCCATGGAGAATGTACTAGATAAATTTTTACACAAAATTTAAAGCAGCAGCTGTATTTAGTCACAAGAAATTCAAGTTGTTGATACAGTCATTATCGTAAGTGAATATGATCATTTAACAAATATTATTCCCTAATAAATATGTATTAATGTGTACTGGAATTTGGATCTCTGGGAAAAAATTTATTAGTTTTTAGTGTAATTTTACAGAACAGCAGAGCTTACTGACAGGTAACAGGACCATGTTTCCTCATAGCATGAGTGTGGGGAAGGTCATCAGAGCAAAGATTCCTGACACTGCCCTTCTTGTATCCTTCTCTCAGCTGTATATAAGTCTGCCCCAGATGCTTATGTTCTTCTTGGGATGTGTTAGAGATGAAGGTGGGACACACTTTTAGATACGGACATTTTCAAACACAGACAGTCTTCTAATAGTTGGTACTTTTTATCAAATATTATATTCAATTTGTAAATTTTGTATTACTAAATATTTAGTTAGTGATGTCTAAAGCACATGTTTCTTAGCACTAGTCTCTAGTTTATAGGTATAAAATGGAGTTAGGTGATCTAGAAAAAGTCATAAGTACATTAAGCCCAGGCTACGTGAGGTTAAAGGGGTGTTTAATAGTGGTATCTGGCGGAGAACTTAGAAAGATAGGAAACTCATCCAGAGAAGAAACTCTAAAATAAACCAGATTTGATATGAATGATGTTTAAAGGCCATTTGTAAATGCTGGAGCAGCCACAGTGTGTCTGGTTCCAACCCTGCTGATGGTGATAGAATTCTGACACTAGGGATTAGTGTGTAAAACATGGAAGCTGACATAGGAATTATTACTTAGTAATTTCCACATCATGAAAATCTTCTATCCAATGTTCACTGTTCTTAGTACTTCTGCTTTTCTTCCAATATATAAAATTAAATTCCAACATTGTTTTCACATCATAAATCCTCTCTTTCCAATCCATCAAATATTTTATTTCCAAAAACTGCTTGTCTCAATATGTCAACATGAAGTAATAAATTGTTTTCTCAGTCTATTTTTTAATTAAATCACTAGAAATTCATAATCTCAGTAACAACTAAAGTTGTTAGGCTATAGTCAGAGGTATGACTGAAGTCTAGATCAGATGTATAGGAGAGACAAATTATGTTTAAAATGATTCCTACAGAAAGGAAGAAACATAATACCCTTATCTTAATTTCAGCCTTGGAAACTCAAGCAGAACCAATGAATGTTGTGGTGGAGACTCATAACCTATATAAATGTGAGATATTCTAAAACTTCTAAGGTGCACATTTCTTGATGATATATTATGATAGTTTAGGAAAAATAACCCAGAATTTAATGGTGAATTTTGACCTTAATTAATCCAAATATCCAAATGCAGAACTGAGAAATGTAGGGACCTCCTGGCTGTCTAGATGGCACTGACCAAGTCCAAGTATCTTTTTTTTTTTTTTTTTTTTTTTTTTTTTTTTTTTTTTTTTTTTTTTTTTTTTTTTTTTTTTTTTTTTTTTTTTTTTTTTTTTTTTTTTTTAACAGCAAAAGAGCATTGGTCCCTAGAAAGAGGTGAGATGAAGAGCATGGGCACAATCCCCTTAGGACCACTTATGATTAAATGATCTTTTAGATGATTGATTTAGAAAAGGATACCTCCCCCCAACTCTTGTGATTTTATGCTTCAAAAATGCTTGTTACTTTACAATACACAAGTTTTGCTTTGAATTGAATCCCAGGCAAGGCAACCTTACCTTCCTTGGCCCCAGGCTGATTTTGCTATAAGTGGTAGAAGAGATCCCAGTTGGGGAAAGGGGAAGATACCCTTGTTCTCTGAGGCTCATTGTATAGCATAAATTCTGATTGTAATAAAAGAGACTCAGTATCAGATATTGGAGAAAGAGTGAACTATCAGAGAAGCACATACCACAGTCAAATCTCATCCAGCTATCTTCCAGCTTCCTCACCCTCACTCCTGTTTGCTTCCAATTGCTGAGTTTTCCTAAACCTGCCTCAAATAACCTTCTTACCCAGCTGGATTCCACTCAGATTAGGATTAAAGTCAAGTGCTTTTCTATTTATTAGTCAGTCATGAACTCTTAGAAACACAGACTCATCTCTGGAGTTATGGGATTAAAAGCTTAAATCACCACTCCTGGCTTTCTCTGAGCCAGGATTAAAAGTGTGTACACTTGAAGCCCCAATGTTTGGCCTTGTAGTCTTGGAGTTCCAGAACTCCCAGAGTACCGTCTGCCTAGTTTTTGAGTGTATGTTGATCTCTTGATAATCCAGGTTATATTAAATATTAATTTATCACCACGTCATTGGATCTTTCCCTGTTCACTCAATGAGATGATTGTTAACTTGGATTTTACAAAAAATGTTTTCAGAGTAATTCAAGACTCTTATTTTTATATCACATACATATATAGGCATTTATGTATACACACACACAAACACACATACACACATGTATATATTATTTGGTGAGGGAACAAGAGACAATGTTCCAGTTCTAACAACTTTCTTTGTCTATTGATGTTATTCTGCCCTATGCAACTGTCTCCCACCAAGATTTATGATAGCTTTACATTTTCCTTTTTCAGACAGGACCTTTCTATGTTTTTAGCTAACTTGTGAACTATCTGAATTATTGTACTCACAGCATGGATTATAGGCATGTGGTACCATTCCATCCCACTTTCCACTATTGTTTTTCTCATAGTTAATCAATGTCAAGTATATCTGATCCTTCTGACAATATCACCAATTGTAGTATATTATTTCATACAAAATTCTTTCTGATTCAGACCTCTGTGTGTGATCATCTGCTTTCAGTTGTCTTTCTATAAGAAACAACATCCTTGCTAGCATCGCACATTATTTAGTTCTTCCTCAAAATCAATAGGAATGGACAGGTTGTCACTGATTATCTTGTACACGAACCTAATTTCTAGGACTGAATTTTGTTGTTTTTTGTTGTTGTTGTTGTTGTTGTTGCACTTTATGTGTTTCAGGAATGATCAGTTGTTAAGTTTTATTTATATGTATTTGTGGCATTAGAAGTCAAGTCACTATTCTTATGAAAATGGGTCTCTGACTTCATTTGGGGAGGTGTAGCTATCCTTAGATGTACCCTGGCTACTAGAGCAGCCAATACCACTCTCATGGTACATTCTTAAATAGCTGTCCTTAAACAGAGAGAATTTGAAGCTCATATAGGAAATTTTTGATTGTTATATGTTTGGTTTCTTGGCAATGTGAAGTCACTTTAATAAGTTTTGTTCTTTACTCAAAAATATATATTATACATATACATATATAATATATAAGTTTATATATTATATATATACATATGTGAATGTATATGTATAATATATAAAGAATACATATATAATATATACATATATAATATATTCTTTTTCAGATGAAAATAACGCATTTTCACTGTAGACATAAGAGGTAATATTAAATTTTCAAGTAATGGAAAGTGGAAAGTTTCTCAGCTATTACTTTATCACTGGTATCTGAAGCCATCTGTCATCACTTTACTAAGCCATAAAATACTTTTGTACATAATATTTTAATGCTGCCAATCTGATTTTGTTTTTTTTTTAGATGTTTTTCACAGTTGATAGATTATGTTAAAAATTTGGTTATGAGTACAGTCCTCTTCTAATAACCTTTGGAAGATAGATCTAGGGTCTTTATGCATGCTCTAATATGTGGATGTTTAAGTACCCCATTTAAAATGAAGTACAGCTTGTATTTGAATAATGTAGTCATTCTTTACATGTTAGACCATCTCTATTTTGACTATAATCCATGTGATAATATGAATGTTGTATGAATATAGTTGGTGTGGGTTATTGTAAGAAAAACGGCATAAAGGAACATACTCAGGACACATACAATATATATTATTGAATATTTTCCATGCAAGCTCGGTTAAATCCATAGAAGCAGAATTCACCTTGGGTCAAATATAATGATGACAGAGTACTCATGAATATTTAGGAATGTGCTGTGGGGAGGAATAATTTTAATATATAGTAACTTGTTCTGTGATTTTAAAATTATTTGTCAGGTGACCCTTTTATCTTCATGTATCTTCAGGACTATATTTAACTCCCATGTCCACTTTGCCCCTTGGTTCAAAGTTAGAATTCTGGAAGGATTACTTTTATTGAGATAACACAGTAGATGGCATGGTAATCACTTTGATGACAACAGTACATGCTTTGTAATGCTACTCACTTATATATTTTTATTTTGTGTAATGATTTGAAAGGATTATTTTTTAAGACTTTCATGATCATTTATCCAGAATTTTGACAGTGCTTCAGAATATTTCATCTGATTGCTATACAGAATTTAATGTTTAATACAAACTAAGAAAAATCATCTGTGAAATTTGAAGCAATAGCAGTGGTTAGGGTATACTGGTATTCAGATTGTACTATGGGAGGTGGTGAAGTGAGGAAAGAATCTGTTGGAATCTGGATTGTTGAAGTCTCCACATGATGGGTATAATCACAATAAGAGAAGGAGGTTCTATTGTTACTTCTAATGGAGGAATCTGGTTAATGGGACCTATATTAATTCCTATAGTCATTAAAGCAGAAAGTTGCCTCCTAGGAACTGAACTAATGGGAGAAATACGAAAATAAGGCTTTGAATCTCTGAGTGGAAGTCTTCCTCTGGGGCCTGTGTTGCACTCACCAGTTTGTGGGAGAAAGAAATTAAATAAATTTAAAGTTGATGTTTCAGACACTTAACGGCATAAACAATCTCTGGATTGGGTTGATTTTGAAATGGCCCCTAGGTTCCCACTCTCCAAAGACATTTTCAGCCTTGAATTTATTAGATATAATTTTTAGAAAAATATACATGTTATAACAATACTGGAAGCAAAAGAAACGAGAAATTTCATGTTGTTGTCAATGGTCTCTTAACTAATAATGAAGGTTTTTTTTGTAGTGGAGAGAAATATATAATAAGTAGGCTATATTAAATTAGAGCATCCTCTGCCTATGAGGCCAGTGGGAAAGCTGTGGGAAAGCAGAGAATCATGTCATAGACATTTGCTACTTTCTCGCTGTGTTTCCATATTTACCCTTTCTTTAATACATATACTTAAGAGTTAAAGCATAAGATATGAGAGGAAACACATTGTATTTATTTAATGAGCATAGGCTGCTCATCTTTCTACATTTTCTAGTTCCATGTATTTTTCATAAATTTTCATATTTCATTTTTATTTAAAGTTGGAGCATAAGCTCTAAGGTAGGATATTGGGAATATAATAGAACAGAGAATAATAAAATAATACTGAAACAAAAGGGTCCAGTGTGGAAAGAAGAAACAGGTGGCTGGGTAGGAGGAGATTTTAGCCAAATGGAATATAAAAATTCTATATTGAAACCTTTCATTTTTTGTTAATAAACAAAGTTGTGACCATTCAGTGCTGCAATAAACAATGGAAATCAAAGATATATGAAAAGAATAACCTTGAGATGGAGAATGGCGCTTACATCAGTATCCACTTCTGCTTTGTGAGATCACAAGTAAGCTAAGCTCAAACTATGTCCTGATAAACAGATTTTTAAAGTCCTAGTTTGTGATAATTTATTGTGCTGCAATAGAGAACTTTCTCATAATTGTAAGTCAAAAAGTCAATCAAGGTAAGTATTACCATTTGAGATCTGAGTGTAGAGATACTTAGTAAATCACAGATGGTATTAAAGGGAAAGATATTATGAAGAAACATCTTAGCCTTGGCTGTACATAGACCCAGTGACTGATATCAGTCAAATCAAAGTGGTTGTCCTACAGAATTGGAAAATGTCTGGGTCATTCAAGATCTTAGGATTGTTCTAGCTTTTAATTTGAATAATTGGGAAAAGAAGTTATAGAGCTTGTACGTTTAGACATAAGTTTGCATAGCAGTGATGGGATATATGGACATACTAAAGTGATTCTATTGAATGGGTAGCTGCAAATCAATGTGGTAAAAACAGGCCAAAAGGAAGAAGAAAATAAATAGTTAAAAGGCTGTGGTTGTAGTCCTGTATCTGCCAAGTACAGATTGTGTGGCTGCAAAGAATGATTGACATCAGTCCTCTGTCAGATGTAGGGTTTGAAAAGATTTTTTCCCATTTTTTGGCTGTCATTTTTTCTTATTGATTCTGTCCTTTGTATTACAACAGCTTCTCAGTTTCAGGAAGTCCAATTTATTATTTGTTGTTCTTAGTGTATATGCTACTCATGTTATATTTAGGAAATGGTCACCTTTACCAACACATTTATTTCTACCTTTCTTTACTATAAAGTTCTATATCTGACAGAACTAATCTCTAATATATAGAGAGAACTTAAGACACTAGAAAACAAAATCCAAAAAATCCAATTAAAAAATAAAGTTCAGAACTACAAAGGGAATTCCTAATATTACACATAGCTAAAAGGCACTTAAAAATTGCTCAGCATCTCTAGGTATCTGAGAAATGCAAATCAAAACATCATTGTGAAAGTAACTTACATCTGTCAGAATGGCTAAAATCAAAAGCACAGAGGACAGCCTATGCTGGAGAGGTTGGGGATAAATGTGAATACTCCTCCACTTTTGATGGGAATGTAAACTTGTACAGCTGCTTTGGAAAACAGTATGGCAGTTCCTTAGAAAACTGGGAATCAATCTCCCCAATGATTCATCAGTACCACTATTGGGCATATACCCAAAGGATGTACATTCTTACCCTAAAGGCATTAATGCAAGTTTGTTCATAGCAGCATTTTTTTTGTAATAGATAGGACTTGGAAACAACCTGGATGCTACTCAGCTGAAGAATAAATTAGCAAATTGTGAAACATTTATACAATGAAGTACAACTCAGCAATAAAAAAAATGCATCCTATAATTTGCAGCCAAATGGATAGATTTCGAGAATATCCTTTTGATTGAAGTACCACAAGCATAGAAAGATAGGTCTGAGATGAATTCCCTCATAAGTGGATTTTAGACAAAAAGGAATACCGAAACTGTAAACCACAACCTTTGAACAGCTTGTGGTCAGAAGGAACTTAAGAGAGACATCCAGGGAATCCCATAGGAAAAGAAAATAGACAAGATCTCATTATCAATTTAGTATCATAAGAGGTAGTGACCAAGGAAACACAGGTACAAATTACGAGAGAAGGAGATGATTGAATGAGAGTAGCAACAAAAAAAGGAGAAAAAAAAAGATAGACCTGTTTTTAGAGGAAGCCAATATGGGGTTGGAAAGAGGCTGGGTGTTAGTGAAACCTCCAAGAACTCACAAGATGCTCCATATTAGGACTCTGAACAATAGTAGGGGGATAACTAAACAGGGCTTCCCCAATAATTATGTGAATACCACTCTAAGTGTTCTTATAGAACCTACGTCCAACTATAGAGACTGAAAATGAGATCCATAGCTAAGCACCAAATTGAGCTCCTGGTTCAGCTAAAAAGAGAAAGAGGGGAGTCTATATGAGCAAAGGATTAGAGATTTTGAGGAGAAATACCATATATAAGGCTGGCAGGAGCTCTGGGGAGCTCACTGAATCACAAATGGCTACTGGGGAAACATTAGGAAAAGAGACTTAACCCTCCAAATGTAGATGACTGTTGATTGGCATGGGGAATATGCAGAACTTCCTGCAGTAGGATCAGATTTTGTTCCTGTGCATCAACTGGCATCTTGGAGCCCATTCCCTACAGAGGATTATCTAACACAGCCTTAATACTGTGATGAGGGACTTGGACCTGCCTCCAATGGATATGCCAGACTGAACTGACACAGCTTGGGACTCCTTAATCTAAGTGGGGAATGCATGGGGAAATGGGGGTGGGGCATTTTTAGGGAGGACTGAAAGGGGCTGGGAGTAGGAAAGGGAGGGGAAGTAGTGGTTTACATGGAAAAAAAAGACTTTATAACTAAATAAAAAATGAAAAAAATGGTTGAAACAACTATGGTTACACCTTTGAAAATGTCATTCATATATGTAACAACATCTTTAGGTCTATCTGAATAGTCCTGAGATATTGTTAGTCATGGCTAAAGCCTTTTTCATAGTCATTTACTATGAAAGATTTAAAATGTCTAAATTGTAAAGGCATTGCTTGTCTTTGTAAAGCATTCAATGCATATTAAGTGACATATATTTGCTACTTAACACCCAGATTATTTCCTAATGACATGAACATGTGGAAAATTAGCTTTATGTTCAGATCAAAAAGCTCTACAAGTGCATTTGCTGGAATATGGTAGCACATGTGATTTATCCTCCTAAAAATTCTTCTTCATTAATGATAATTGAATATGGCACTTATCAGCCTTCTGTGATTATTAAACAAGAATTTGTAGTAGAACTTAAAGTACAGAGTGTCTTTTCATCATTAATTTATCAGTAATTTTAACCTTATATATTAGCTGATGCAGATAAATAATGTTAAGAAGTCTGAAGTAAAAATTAACAAGAGAATACAGTGGTCGGAATTAGTGGTACTTACCAGGATACATCCTGTAAGAACCCAAAGTGGCAAGACCAAATACAGACTTTTCATGTTTTGGTAGATCCTGAAAGTAAGCACAATGGCTGTTTATCATTCCTCTTAAAACTGAAATGTCATTATTTGTGACTTGTCTCAACACAAAGTAAATATATATGCATTTTATCTTATAATAAATTCCTTACTCCTATCTTGTACTTAGGTTGTTGGGTTTGTATGGTTACTTCATATCATTTAATTGTCGAATGCTCGAGCTATTTTCACATTTCCTTTGTGAATTGACTCTGGAGCGAATGTCAGATTATTTTTATGAAAACTCAGAGCAACACTTTGAAAGTAAAGATTTTGGCTTAGCGGAAATTATTTGAAAATAGTTATTTCTCACTCATATTTTTTGTTATATAATATCAGATTTCTGTAAACTCATGTTTGATACATTATCACTTTAACTTTGTCATATGTGAGAAATATAATTTTTCAAAATGCCTAGAAAATAATCAAAGGGCAAGGCAACATTTTAGTATATAGCTTATATGTAGCATGAAACAATGTTATCTTATTCCATAACAAATGTTCACACACCTGCTTTCTAACATCCACCTATGTTTCATCAATATATATGATAGAAGAGAAGATAATATTTTAGCCCCTTTTTATGCTTTAAGTTTGTGATAAGTTTATGGACCAGATTGCCCAAGTTTTTTCTTAGTAACACTGTGAGCACAGTGACCTTTCAGCTTCCACAGTCAACTGTGCCTATAGTGTAAATATGGCCGTCAAACAATGCAAACCTTGAAAGAATCATAGAAAAAATTTTCACCAGACATATGAATGGATGTGACCTTTTGGTTTTTCTGTAGATATATTTCATTGGATGCTTATAAATAAAAATTAATTGTAAATATATGTGCTAGAATAATTCCCCTTTGGAATACCTCTGAGAGTAACTTATCATTGTGAATGTTAAAGAACATAAGGGACAAGGATTAAAAAGAAAGTTACTCACTGTTCCAAGTGACCAATAGGGATAGTTATCTGCTACTTGGAAATTTTCCCCAATGTAATACATTTTATAACTTGTAGTTTTATTAGGCAGTTATTCTTGCAGTGATGAAAAAGACTATCCTATTAAGATGCTATCACTGAAGCCTGGCAAAATTTAATGCCAAGTTAATGGGTTTCATATTTCCAGGTATCCCCTGGGAGAAGCTTCTTCTCAGCTGACTAGTTTTCTGACCATGGGGACTCTGGTTAGTTATTTCTGAGTGGTGGATGATGAAGGACAAAGCTCCAAAAGTCTCAGCTCTTTAATATTTGTAGTATAATTATATTTTTATTTAGGCCAAACTCACTTGTTCATCATCTATTCTACCACACAGCCTCTTTCTGGATGAGATTTACAAATCACTATAAAGTCCACATGCCCAGATTTCAGAGCAGAAATGCAAACATTATAAAAAACCAAGTCAACATCTCCATGGTAATCTCTACCAGTCTTGCAGAAATGTTTCCAATAATAGTTATCTAGAGAAGCTCCCACATACAGCATTGTAATGGAGAACTAAAAGCATCATCAAAAGATTCAAGGTATTTAAAAAGATATCAAGGAACAGCTCAGGAAAATCAAGAACAAAGAACTTAAGGAAAAGAGAAGGTTAGAATACCAAGAAAAATATCTACATCTTTTTTTTAATTGGTTTTGGTTTGATTATAAAGCTAGTTTGGAGTATATGTACCTCACTAAAACCAAGCACATTGATAAAACAAAACAAAACAAAAAAACTTGAGAGACTATGTCTCATATCAGAAAAATCACCTGCTGTTTGACAGAAGTCAGCCAGAATATATAGAGACCAACATTGTTGTAATTTTATCTACACTGGCCTTCTCATGTAATAAAATTGATGACCACTTTAAATATCATCATAGACACTTCATCTAGCAACTGATGGAAAAAGATGTGGAGATCCACAGCTATGCCCTGGGATGAACTTCCAGGTCAGTTGAAGAGAGGGAGGATGGATTATATGAGCAAAAGGTCAAGGTCATATTGAGGAAACCTGCTGAGACAGCTGACCCAAGATACTGGGAGCTAACTGACTTTGTAAGGATAGCAGGAGAACTTTTGTGGGACGGCACTAATCCCTCTGAATGTGGATAACAGTTATGGAGCTTGGTCAGTTTGTGATACCATTGTTAGTGGAATCAGTATTTACATCATACATTGCTTCACAAACTGGTTGTGCCCATAAACTATAAAGAGATACCTTTTTTCAGGCTTAATGTAGGGAGGAGTTGCTAAGACCTGTATTTATTATTAACAAAGAAGTCACGCATTCTATCCCTGTATATCCTTATTCAAGGACCCTTCTCCCTCATGCCACATCAGGTCATTCTTTCTTCTCCACACCTCCCCATTCCCTCGCTGGGCAGGCTGCAGACAGTTCCGTGGTCCCAATGACACAATATTGCTTAGTTCAGTCTCCACTCCTGGCAGATCCAGTTTTGTCCCCCCTCCCTCAAGAGTGAGTCAGGTGTTCCTCTAGGGGGAGTGGTGGCTAAGACCTGCCTTAACTTGATATGTCTTACTTGTGTTGACATTCCATGGAATGCAGTACCTTTTCTCAGAAGTGTATGGTGGTTGGTTCTGGGGAAAGCTGGGGGGTGAGCAGGAGTAGTGAAGAGAAAGATAATTGAGGTTGGTATGTAAAATTAATAAACCTTATAACATTTTAAAAATGGCTGCTTTATAAGGGAGGTGCATGTAGATAATTAGAGTCTCAATTGCAGTTTGTCATTACAACCATGAGAACCATCTTCTTCATCTCCCTTTGATAAAGGTGTAAAGGAGTCAAAACAATAGCTTTCAATGGAAATAAGTTGATTTCTTTTTTATTGTGAATAATGCCACATTTTTTACCTGTGTGTATTCTTGTTCAAGCTCCCTTCTCCCTTCCATGCCTTCCAGTCCCTCTCTCTTCTCCATATCTCTTTATCTCCTCCCCAGCAAGGCTCACAACCAAAAATATAAAAGAAACAGATTTCTTGTGAAGAAACTTTTATTTTAAAAATGTCTCTGAAATGTGGTTGGTTTTATTTATCATTACCTTTATACAAAGTAATTATTTGCCTGACCCATCACTGAGAAACTATGGGCAGATTTTAGATTGTAAAGGATGTTAACATTATGTCTTTTTGTATTTTGACCATGATCCAAGGGATGAGCCAACTCTGGAGTATAAGGACATTACAAATAAGATGTTGTGGGCCATTTAAAGAAGAAAAGCAGGACATGAAGTTTGGGAGGTAGAAAGAAGGAATGACTTTGGGAATGTTTATAGTGCGGAGTGTCTAATGAACATGATCTCTAATGACAGAACCTACAAGGAACATTAACACATCAACTTTTTCACAGGACACAGCCACAGACATCAACATGGTTTCAGAACAGCAGAGACAAGGGACCAGTGCATGGACTTCCACTGTAATATGGACCATCCTGGATACCAGAAAGCACCCACAGTACCTTATTGTTATTAATCAACATTCAAAACACAAAACTAATGAAACAATTATTTTCTTTAAAATGTTCCAAATATAAGACTGTTATATGCTGTAAAGAATTTATAACAGTTAAATATAGTAGAGTAGTATCTCTCACACTTGTGTTATAGCTGAATAAATTGAGTACAAAAGTAATAGCCATAATAATAACAACATCAAAAATGGCTATAATAGTTTGAACAGAAAACTGAAGAAAAACCATTCCAGTGGCTTTCCAGATAGTCTTCATTGCACATATCTTTAAATTTTTGTTGTTTTTCTTCACTGAGAAGTGACGAATTTGAGCTCCAATAATTATTCTTCACTTAAACTATTATAACCTGGTGTGCACCACCAGTCTGTTAATTACACCAAAGTCTAGTGTGAACTGTCATTCCTTTGTCACTGTGTTATCAGAGGCAGTAGATTATTCTTTACTTGCTCCCTTGTTCTGTCTGCAGTATGTCACTTATGACAGCAATTTTATAGTTTATATCTTAGTTTGATATAATTAGCCATGAGGCGAGATTATAGAATAGAGTTTGGCACAAGCAACCAAGAACTGAGTTACACAAAATTCTTCTGTAGCAAATTTTTTTTTTTACCAGTCTTCCTACCAATACTAGGCCTCATATTATATCTCTTCTTTTTCCAGAATTCAGTTTGTAGAGAGGCTCTTTTTGAACTCATAAAGATTACCCTGTCTGTCTTCTAACTGCTGGGATTAATGATATGCCCTACTTTGGCCAGCTACAACTATCCATTTCAAAGTGATAAAGTCTATATTATACATTCTGTTCTTGATATTTGATATGACATGGTTTTTCCCTTGTATATATGTGTTCTGTATTCATGGATGACCTCTGACTTTTGTTACGAGGAACCACTAGAAAACATAGCATGCATTTTATCCTTTGTGACAGCATTACATTTTCATCTGTAACATGTTTTACAGAGAAAAACACTTACTCTTCATCTCTATGCATTTCATATGTGTATATATAATAATGTATCCTCTAGTATTTATCTGTTTATTTCCTTGTAAATTGCAGAGTAACCAGAATTTTTCTGTTAGATTGTATCTCTTAGAAATATGAGAGAAGCTACTCTCATGATCTCTCATCCATATGACTGTCTAAACAAGACCTAAAAGGAATGATACCAATTTTCATGCTGACATGGAAAATTGGAAGCTCATGAGGCCTCAACCAGACTAGAAACTACAGAAAACTACAGTTGAGCATTGGAGAAATATTCTTTCAGAGGGAAGAGACTTCCAATGGGATAACCATTATCAAGTGGTTATCCCTGAGGTTGTATGCATATAGGTTATATCATACAGATAGATAGATTGTCCTTATATGTTTTGGAATACATGTAACATCAGATCATGAAAAAAAGAGGACATAGATTATAAAGGAGCTAGGAAGAAATATGAGAGCAGTAAATAGAATGAGGAAATTGAGGTAATTATAGTTGGCCAAAAAGAAAATATTAAAAAGTAGCCTAGTACAAATTTGAAATATATGTGAAGACATGTGTAAGATACAGTAACATAACATAGCACTTCAAAAATTTTGAATATCTATTGAATTCAGCAGTGTTGCGAGGACCTGAAGTGAACATTTTATGGACATTCAAAAAAGTAATGATTTATATAGTTACATTATATATACATCTTAATTTTTGTATAAATATACTTAACATTTTTATATGAGCCTTAATTATGTTTGGATATGCAGTTATTTGGTTATAACTATGTAATCTATATTTTATAACAGAACAGAATGCTTTTAATAATCTTCCAAGGTTGTTTTAAATCCAACAGTCTGTTAGAGCCATTGATAGTTCTACAAAACTGTTAAACAGGCTGATCATAGTGTTCTTTCCTAGAAAAACAGAGGTTCTAAATTTATGTCATCAAATAGAGATATTTTCAGCAAATGCAGTAATTGAGGGATTTTCAACATTAGATTAAAGCAGAAATGATAAGACTACATTCACATTCTCATGTTTGTTTAATTATAATTCATAAGTGATGATTGCAGAATGTGAATATTCGGTGTTTCATGATCTGAAACAACATGAATAATTAAAAATCATTATTTAAAGTTACATGTGGTCCTCAAAAGCAATAGGTCAACTATGTTCATAGCATCATTATTCTTAATAACAAAAACCTGGAAACAAGTGAGATGTCCCTCAACTGAGGAATGGACTACTCAGCTCTAAGAAAAAAAATGGTAAACTAAAATTTGCAGGCAAATAGATGGATTTGGAGAATATTTTCCTGAGCGAGTTCTCA
Organism: Sigmodon hispidus; assembly: GCA_004025045.1. Classification (NCBI taxonomy): domain Eukaryota; kingdom Metazoa; phylum Chordata; class Mammalia; order Rodentia; family Cricetidae; genus Sigmodon; species Sigmodon hispidus. The sequence continues at coordinate 20,559 of PVIH01016896.1, forward strand.
TAAACCCATAATGATAAGCAAGGAATGTACTCACTCATTAATGGACTTTACGCAAAGACATTCTAATTTCTTTGAAGACGATGGGTAAATAAAGTCATTTAAAACACACACACACACACACACACACACACACACACACACACACACACAATTCTTCTGGTTTGACTGTAAAAGACTTGCTTAGCAGAGATTGGTGGTGACCATAGTGCATTCATGGGCATTAGCTGTGATCTGCTGTGTTTTCTTTGTTGTAGCTGAACCTAACATGGCTTGAGGAGCTTTAGATTTTATCTTTTAGGTTTCATGTATTTTAAAGAAAAAAGAAGTTTTATTACTATATGTTTTTTCCTAAATGTTTTGCTTTTTTTATATAAAGTTTTGCTTTATATAAAAACATATACATATCCTAAATGTTTTGCTTTTTTTATATAAAGTTTGATACTTATTTTCAAAAAGCAGTGAAAAAATGAAAAAACACATGTGGTCTTCTCTCATTCATTTATATGGTCAAGGGTAGAGTAGTGCCTTTGACCAGGGACACTGCTGGTTAGTGGAAATAACTTTATACTCTTGTGTACACAGTTTTGGTTTATGACTTTTTGTTCGCTAGAAAGTCAATAGATTCTAACTGCTTCAGTTTTCTCAAGATGAAAATGGGAGTCAATAATGTCTACTTCACAAGTTTGTTATAAATAGTAAGTTGGACTTATAGAAAGTACTGTAATTGGGATAAACATTTTCAGTAACATTTACAAGTTAAAAACTGTATTCAGAAATAAGATTTGTATATGGTTCTTTCCTGTGTGTGACAATTTTTTGATGGATCTTGTCTTGTGATATGATGCATAGTTACACTGGTTTCATTTTCCTGCTATATACTCTCAGTAATAATTTTTGCTAAAATCTTTCATCGTCCTTTGCTCTCTTAGGATTCAGTAGGTGCTTACTGGTGTGACAAGACATCTTCTCTGCCCAAAGTACATATTAAACTTTTTTATTTGCTTTAAAGTGGAATGTAATCAATTTGCTATGTATTTAATTCAAAGTATCTTTTAAGAAAAATAAAGTATATTTTAGTTTCAAAATAGAAAGTCAATACACATGCTGGTATATTAAATTTTTTGTTTATTCTGTCTATAGTGACCATTCAACAGTGCATATAGATAAGGCGAAATTGTTATTGCTCTACTGGAGTTCTTCAAATACAAAAGAAATAATTCTAATTTAGGTGACATTTATGATTTGTGTTTTATTCTTTACACTGAATGTGCCAAGCAAAGTCATGTCACATACATACACATATACACACACAATCATGCATTCATATTTTCATAAAATACATAGGAAATGTATTTACATTAATTTGCCATGTTTTGTTCTTTGGTATATTCCCCACCTCAGACAGTTTTAAAGCCTACTTGGCTGTAGCATTGCAAAAAATAGCAGGTGTGTGAACATTTGTAACATTTAGTGTTGTTGCCTATAGCAGCTGGGGACATGTTGAGTATAGCATTTGATGTTTTTTTTCTTGTAGCCATCAGGGTGGTTTTATTGGAAGTAGATGGGGTACTGTGACCTGTCTCATGTGGGGTAGTATGATTCTTGGTACTTAGCATTTGTGGAAGGCTTTTTCTAGAAGGACCTCAAAGGGGAGATTGAATTGGCATCTGTGTTTTTGCTGCCAGAAGCAGTGGAAACGGATATTTCCTCCTATAATATCATAGTAGTTGTTGCCTACTAATTAATAAAGAGAGATACTTATCCATGAAATATTCAGGAAGATTTTGATGTTCATGGATGGATATCATTTTATAGAGTCAAATACATCAAACTGCTCTTGTAGATAAACAACTATTTATAAAGGGATAAGTGGAGGTAAGATATTTGTTACGAAACATTTTGTTTCCAGATATTGGTGGTAGGGTGATTCTCTGCCTTAAATTATTTTTTCTTTAGAATGATATTAAAAATTCTATTTATTGTCTTATTGTCATAAATAGGATTTCATTATGATTGAAAATTTGAAAGATGAAGAAACATAATAAAACTTACTCTTATTTTTCTCCTATATGAATCAGTAGAGAAAAAGGAGATGAAACAAAAATGATATTAGACTATGCCTAGCATTGTGAGAAGAATATGAATGTCAATAATCTATTATGACAAAATATGTTAGGGTCATTGTGTATAGAACACAAAATGCATTCTTAATACAAATGTTATCTTTAAACATATGAGAACTTTTTCCAGTTTCAGGGTTATACCTATAATTTCATAAGAATGGTATGGTTAACTAGGTGCTCTAAATGTGGCAGAGTCTCCTACTGTCACACAGTTGTGATGGGAACTGCTCCACAGTGTCCAGAGAAGTGGATTTCCACCTTCGTAATGCTGTGGTCCTTAGATGAACCTCCTCATGTTGCAGTGACTCCCAAACTTAAAATTATTATTGTTGCTACTTCATAACTGCAATTTTGCTACTGTAATGCCTTATAATGAAATATTTTTGGAGTTTGAGGTCTGACGAGGAGTTCATGACTGATACATTGACAACCAATTGTCTAGTGTGTGTTTGAATTGGAAATCTTTCTTTCTGTGTCCATCCACTCAGTTGGTAATTCTGGAAGCTAGGGTAGAAGCAACAAATTCATGAACTGAGTTGAGAAAAACCTGTCATATTCTATGAAGAGTGATCCAATGACATTCCAAACGAGGGTCTCTCAGATAATGGGAAAAAGTCTTTCCTACATTTTATTGCTGGGCTACAGTGGAAGTTTCCTAGTAGGTGTAATTTTCCTTTCCTACAGCTTATCTCAAATAATCCCTCACAGGCTTAATATCAATTACAAATTTTCAGCTATCTTTATATACTTCTTACTAGGTCGCTCTACTATTTAGATGAACCAATATTTCTTAATTATTCTTTGCCACATGAGTCATGGCTTGTGACCTCATTTTCTATACATGTGGCTATTTCAGAGGCTGTCTGGAGTCTCCTCTGAATCTGCCCTTCTCTCATTAATTTCCTTGTTTGGTTTCCAGAACATAATTCCAGTCAGGCTACTAGCGATAAATTTTTGATGAAACTAATCCAAGTAACAAATCATCACAGTGTTCAAAAGGATTATTTACAGCAATATTTTTCCTGAATTATACCTAAAACTCCTTGTTCCTTAAGGGACACTACATTGACCCTTCTGCCTAAGTGCATAAGATGTAGCTTGTTCTGGGGCCATATATGTGGGTGACAAGCCAGTATTCACATATTTAAGTTAACTCAAATTACACGTTCCCATGTTGCAAAATTTTCATGAAATTTTTATGGCAATAGAACAAATCAAGAAACAAATTTCAATAGCATTGATCAAAGTATCATGTAGGCAGAGTACTTGGTGCCTATATGGCTTGATGCCTAGGAAGATTGTTAGACAAATGTTTTAAAGTGACTTAGTATTGTATGGATCAGTGATTGTGAAGGTCTTAAGGATGGACATTGTCAGAACTGAAATAAATTCTCCATGGGTCACAAACAATAAAAGTTTAGAGTATTGGTAACAGACTGAAGCACAGTAATTAAAATCAGAAACCATTACGGAAGACCAATTTTAAGTAAAATTGACCATGGAAGACTGAACAAGAAAATCCCATATACTGTATATAAAGGGATAGATGACTTTATTCAAAGTCAATTCAAGTTGTTAATACAGTATTGTTATTGTTAGTAGATATATTTCCTACATTAAGTTTGTATCAATGTGTACTGGCATATGGTTCTCTGGGCAAAATTTTCCACTATAATTTTATAGAGCCACCATGCTTACTGACTGTTTCCTGAAACAGTGTTTTCTCATAGCCTGAGTGTGGGGGAGGTTCAATAGAGAAAAGATTCCCAATACTCCTTTTTGTATCTCTCTCAGGATTATATAATTGTGCTCCAGCTGCACAAGAACTTCTTGGAAATTTTTAGCTTTGAAGGTGGGGAACACCTATTGTTTCATGGACATTTCCAAATACTTTCAAATGCCTAACATCCTTGTAATAGTTGACAGTTATTTTTATCAAGTGCCCCACTTATTTTTTGAATTTTGTATTACTACATATTTGCTAAGAGCTGTCTATAGGCACATGTTTTTTAGCACTAGTTTATAGGCAGAAAATAGAAGCAAATCTTCTACAGACAGTAATGAATATGTCAAGCACAGGATTAAGTGATGTTGAAGGGGGTGTTTAATAGTGGGAAAAAGAGGACAGCTTAGAAAGAGAATAAATTCATCCAGAGAAGATGATCTAAGACATACCAGATTTGACATGAAAAATGTTTGCAGGCTATGTGTAAGTACTGGTTCAGCCACATAATGTGGCAGGATCCAACACACTGAAGGTGATAGAACTCTGACATCAGGGTTTAGGGGGTAAAATGTGGGAGCTGACATGGAGAATCTGATTGGACCAAACGTAGGTGACAAACAAGGAGAAATACAGAGAAAAAAAAAATTGTTCTGGAGGTCCTTTCTGGACTTAGTTGAGGAAATAGAAGTGACAAATGATCATTGGAAATTTATCAAATAACAGCAAAACCTGGTTCTAAATGTGGCTTACTAGAGATGGCAAAAAGTCCCAGACCAGATGTCATTATAGATGGTGGTGATCCACCATGTGGTTGCTGGGAATTGAACTCAGGACCTCTGGAAGAACATTCAGTGCTCCTAACCTCTTAGCCATCTCTCCAGCCCCAACATTGGACTTTTAAAGTGCTGAAAGTTTTAAAGACAATGAGAAATTTGAAGATGTGTTGGTTTTATATTGGTATGTTAACATGTGATTTGGGTAAAAATAAAGTTATAGTTTAACACTGATGTGTTTGTGTGTCAAGCTGACACAAGGAAGACTTGTGACATGATTAGGAAGAGAGAATCTAAGATGCCTCCATCTGACTGGCCTGTGATCATGTCTGTGAGGCATTCTCTCAATTACTAGTTGATGTGACAGTGCCCAGCTCACTGTGGAGATAGCACTCCAGTGCAGATGGTCTTGGGTCACATAAGATAGCTATCTGCACATGAGCTAGAGAGATAAAACAGAACCACATTACTCTGTGGTTTCTATGTCAGTTCCAGCTTCTAGGTTCCCTAGTTGACCTCTTGCTCTCACTTCCTGCAGTAATGGACTATAACCTGAAAGAAACAATTTTCTTCCCAGGTCATGGTGTTCACCACAGCAAGAGGGAAGCACACTAGAGCCCTGGGGGGTTTTTCAAATCATGTAAGTTTTGGAAACTTCCTGGGTCTTGTACCACTTTTTATTTCATGAGTCTAAGAGACTCCCTCCTCTCTCCAGGAGGAACAAATGGCTGAACATTATCCAGATTATAAATTTTTAGCAATAGCAGATCATTAAAGTTCCAGTCTTCCCCTGTGTTAGATTTTTGTGCTTGGGGAGTGATGCACACTTACTACCAGGTGTTATATGAGAGTTTATTTTAGAGAGTTACAAAGAGGCAGGTACCTAGAGGAGACCAGGAGAGAGAAAAGACAGAGAAAGGAAAACAGAAGGGGGAGAGGGGGAGAAAGAGTGGGCTTCCAGGTGGCATTCCTTTTTAAGAGAATGGGTGGACACAAATCTATGTAGCCACACCTTGGAGCATGCTCTCTATATGAGGTGCCTTTTTGGGTTCACCACTTGGTGTGCCAGGGACATTTACTTCCAGCCTTCAGTTAGCCATAAATAACATTTCCAAGCTACCTTAATCTGATAATATCCACCTTATTCTAAAAGAGTTTTGCCTTCATTCTATAGACAATTCTGTACAGAAGGTTTAGATGGATCTAAATACACTAGTCTTGCTGGGTTTCTTCTCTCAGCCTGTGAGTCAGCATGCCTATGTAATGAACCTTAATACATCCTCCAAGTTCAGAGAGCTTCTGGTTAACAACACATGGACATTAGTAGAGACTGGCTGGAGAGGGCTTAGGAAGCTTGGGGCCCTGTCTTCAAATCCCAGCCTACACATTTTTTTCATTTGTATCTTTTATAATAATACACCTGCAAGTATCAGTCAATGCTCCTCCAAGTTCTCGAAATGACTCAAGCGAATTAATCAAATTCAAAAAAGAGGTGTGGGAACCATCTCCAATACTAAGCTCAGGTAGAATAATCTTGCTGTGTGACTCGAATCCAAAGCAGTTTTTAGGAAGTGAGCCCCAAACTTTGAGACTTTATGTTATTTCTAGGAAGATGGTGTTAGAATTAAATTGGATTAGAGGACAGTGTCTGGATTAGACCAGAGCAGCTGGTGTCCACTGTGGCAGAACTGCTTATTGTTGGGGGAAATTTCTGTTTTGAGGTCACAGAAATTCTGTATTGACCGTGATGTGAAAATGGATGGAAAACGGGCAGTTTTCTTCTTCTTGACACATTATTTAACTAAAACATGAATTTTGGCCAGGGACAAAAACATTCCAATTATAGTATCTTCTTTGATTGACTGATAGATTGATGACTGACAGAAATACTCTCCACAATATGCATTGCAGGTATTTTAACGGACACCTAGAACTCACTGTCTTGTAAAGAAATCATCTTACTACACACACAGACACAGACACAAACACAGACACACACACACACACACATACACACACAAACCTTCTAATTTTTAGATAATTTTTAAAATCTTCAGCCAAAATGTTTTTCCTAAAATTGGTGTTAGTTGTCTTGGGTATTTCTTATGAAATGATATGCAAAAGTCTATTTCTTCCCTCTTCAAAATAGAATCTCAACTCCATCAGTTCTGCTACCATGACATCAGCAGAGAATGGCTGGAGTCTCTGCATTTTGCTTTCCCATGTGAAAGATAGTCTGCTTCCTCACTAGTTCTTCATCTACTGTGGGACTAGAACACCTCAGTATCCCGTTACCTTTGCTTACACACTCTCTATTTAACATGAATGCTCACACTGTTGATTGTATTAGTCTGTCAGTACAGGAGGAGCAGAGACAATGGTGACAAATAATACCAGAGCTGCTTGATAAAACCTCAAGAAATGATATTCCAAATGTATTATAATCTATAATTATACTACATTTATATCTATCTTGAGGGGAGTATTGCCACTTCAGCTAATAGTACTTTCCACAAAAAAAAAAAAAAAAAAAAAAACCAAAAAAAAAAACAGTCTAACAAAAATCCGGTACCAGTCAGGGGGAGCCTTTACAATGATTGGTCAAAGTAGTCCACGTGACTCCCAAAACAATATGAACGATTGATGTGGCCCTTGGCTGCCTCTTTGAAGTTGAAGTTAAACTCCTAATGATGACAACCAAGTGTTCCAATTTTTTGAGCAGGATCTAACCTGAAAACTCCCTTGCTGGAATTTAGCTTCCCATTTGGTAGGCTGACATTTAGTCCTATTGACAGTGTCCTTGGCTTTATAGAACCTTTCAGTTTCAGGATGTCCCACTTATTGATTATTGTTCTTAGTGTCTGTGCCACTGGTGTTATATATTGGAAGTGGTCTCCTGTGCCAATTAATTGGAGGTTATTTCTTGCTTTCTTTTCTATCAAGTTCTGTGTGGCTGGGTTTATGTTGAGTTCATTGATTCACTTGGATTTGAGTTTTGTGCAGGGTGACAGACTTGGCTCTATTTGCATTTTTTTACACATTATCAACCAGCTTTGCCACACCATTTGTTAAAGATACTATCTTTTTTTCCATTGAATATTTTGGGTCTGTTTGTCAAAGATCAGATTTTCATAGGTTTTAGTATTAATGCCCAGATCCTCAATTTGATTCCCTTGATCCACAAGTCTGTTTTTATGCCAGGAACAGGCTGATTTTATTACTGTAGCTATGTAGTATAAATTGAAGTCAGGGATGGTGATGCCTCCTGAGGTTCTTTTGTTGAGCCAAATTGTTTAGGCATTCCTAGCTTTCTTGTTATTCCAAATGAAGTTGAGTATTTTTTTTCCAAGGTCCATAAAATATTGTGTTGGGATTTGATGGTAAATACATTAAATCTGTAGAGTGCCTTTGATAGAAATGACATTTTCAATATGTTGATCCTACCTATCTTAGAACATGGGAGATCTTTCCGTTTTCTTATATCCTTTTCAATTTCTTTCTTCAGAGATTTAAAATTTTTGTCAAATTGATCTGTTACTTCTTTGGTTATAGTTACTCCAAGGTATTTAATACTATTTGCAGCTATTATAAAGGGTGATGTTTCCCTTATTTCTATTTCAGTCCTTATATCTTTAGTGTGTAGGATGGCTACTGATTTCTCTGAGTTAATCTTGTATCCTGCTACATTGCTGAAGTTGTTTATGACCTGGAGAAGTTCCCTGGGAAAATTCTGTTTGTCACCCATGTATACAATCATATAATCTGAAAATAAAGATAGTTTCACTTTTTCTTTTCCATTTTTTCCCCTTAATCTCCTTTTGTTCTCATATAGCTTTTGCTTAAATTTTGAGAACTATATTGAATAGATAATGGGCCAGAGAAAATTTTTGTCTGTATCCAGATTTTAATGGGATTGCTGGGAATTTTTTGCCAATTAAGTTTGATGTTGGCTGTTTGCTTCTTGTAAATCACCTTTATTACATTCAGGTATTCCCCCTGTATTCCTGATTGCTCCAGGTCTTTTATTATAAATGACTATTTGATTTTGTGAAAAGCTGTTTCATTTCTAAGGATGTGGTCATGTGTTTTTTTTTCAGTTTGTTTATATGATGGATGACATTTATGGTTTTTCATATGTTAAAGCCTCCCGGAATTTCTGGGATGAAGCCTACTTCATTGTGGTAGAAGATAATTTTTATATATTGTTATATATGGTTGTCAAAATTTTGTTGAGACTTTTAGCATCAATACTCACCCTTCTAAGTTGCATCTAAGAGTGGCTTGGTTATTAGGGTAACTGAGGCTTCATAAAAAGAATTTGACAATATTCCTTCAGTTTCTACTGTAGGAAACTGTATAAGGAGTAATGGTAGTAATTCTTACTTGAAAGTCTGATAGAATGCTGCACTGAAACAATGTGGACCTGTGCATTTTTTCCTTCAGAAGCTATTAATGACAGCTTCAATTTCCTTTAGGCTCTAGATCTGTTTAGGTAATTAATCTGATCTTAATTTAGTTTTGGTAAATGGTACCTGGTCAAAAAACTGTCCATTTCTTCTATGTTTTCTTTTTTTGTGGAATATAGATTTTCAAAGTATGACCTGATAATTCTCTGGATTTCCAGGGAGTCTGTTTTTATGTCCCAGTATGCATTGCTGATTTTGTTAATTTGGATACTTTCTCTCTGCTTTTTTGTTAGTTTGAATAAGGATTTATCTATCTTGTTGACTTTCTCAAGGAACCAACTATTTGATTCATTATTTTCTTGTTTAGTTTTATTTGCTTCAATTGTATTGATTTCACCACTAACTTTGAATATTTCCTGCCATCTCCTTCTTCTAAGTGAGCTTACTTCTAATTGTTCTAAGGCTTTTAGCTGTGCTGTTCTGTAGTGTTGGATTTCTCTAGGTTTTACATATAGGCATCTATTGGTATTACTTTTCCTCTTAAGACTGATTTCATTTTGTCGAACAAGTGTGGGTATGTTGTTGATTCATTTTTATTGAATTCTAAGAAGATTTGATATTTTTCTTAATTTCTTCCTTGACCCAAAGTGGTTCACTTGAGTGATATTTAGTTTCCATGAGTTGGTAGGCTTTCTGTGATTTTTGAGGTTTTTAAACTCTAACTTTAGGTCCTGGTGATCCGAAATGATGTAAGGGATTATTTTTAATTTTTTGCATCTATTGATATTTGCTTTATGATCAATTATGTGGTCAATATTAGATAAAGTTCCATTTGGTGTTGAGAAATATGTATATTCCTTTGAATTTGAGTGGACGCTTCTTTAACTATGTATTAAATCCTCTTGCATCATAACCTCTGTTAGACTCTTTATTTCTCTGTTGAATCTCTTTATGGTTGACCTATGCAGGTTGAAAGTGGGGTATTGAAGTCTCCCACTATTATGGTGTGAGAATTGATATGGGATTGTAGCTTAAGTAGTGTTTTTTGACATAGATAGTTGCCCTTATATTAGGGGCATAAATATTTAGGATTGAAATCTCCTCTTGACTAATTTTTACTTGCGATGAGTAAGCAATGTCCATGTTGGTCGCTTTTAATTGATTTTCATTTTAAGTCTACTTTGTTAAATATTTGGATGGCAACACCAGCTTGTTTCTTTGGACCATTTGATTGGAAAATCTTTCTACAAACCTTTACTTTGAGCCTGTATCTGTCTTTGTGGTTGAGGTGTGCTTCTTGTATGTAGCAGAAGGATGGCTTCTGTTTTTGTATCCATATTGTTAGTTTGTGTCTTTTTATAGATGTGATGATTCCATTGATATTAAGGGATATTAGTGACCACTGATTGATATTTCCTGCTTTTTTGGTGGTAGTCTGTACACATTTCCTTTGTCTGGGCTTTTCTTCTGTGGGATTATTGATTGTTTGTGGTTTCATGGATGGATCTGCGATCCTTAGGTTGGAGTTTTCCCTCTAATGCTTTCTGGAGGGCCGCAATTGCAGATAGGCAACATTTCAGTCTGAATTTGTCATGGAATATCTTGTTTATTCCATCTATAGTGATTGATAGTTTTGCTGAGTATAGTACTCTAGGTTGGCAGTCATGCTCTTTTAGTGTCTGTATAACTTCTGACCAATAACTTATTGCTTTCATCATTTCCATTGAATAATCTGTTGTAGTAAGTTTTTCCCATCCCATTTTGGGTCCGGAGGTTTGTGACCTGTCGCGCGGCTGTTTGGAACCTGGTCTGCTCGGCTTTTGTCCCCCAAAGAAATGAATCAGACACTTATATTACTTCATACTGTTTGGCACATTTATAATCTTAAGCACATTATTAGCTAGCTCTTTCATCTTAAATCAACCCATTTCTATTAATCTTCCCACCACATGGCTCAGCCCGTGACTAACCTGTTTCTTACATGTCTATCTTCTTCGGGGGTCCGATGGAGACTAACTAACTCCACCCTCCTTGCTTGTCTCTTCCTCTGATACTCCACCCACTTCTACAGTTCTCTACATAGACTAAAACAGCTCCTTTATTTACATTATACAGAGAACATTCCACCACAATAGTCAGGAGTTATTCCAGTGGGTCTGAATTTGTAGGTAAGTTGGCCTGTTTCTTTTGCAGCTCTTAAATTTTTTTCTTTGTTCTGTGTGTTTTGTGGATTGATTATTATGTGACACAGACTTTTATTTGTGCTCATGTCTATTGGTGTTCTGTAAGCTTCTTGTATGTTTATAGGCATCTCCTTCTTCACATAGGGGAATCTTCTTCTATGATTTTCTTGAATACATTATCTGTGCCCTTGAGGTGGCATTCCTCCCTTTCTTCTATTCCTTTTATTCTCAGATTAGGTCTTTTAATGGGGTCCCAAATTGCCTGAACATTTTATGTTATAGCTTTTTTTGGTGTGCTTTCTTTGACTGATGTATCTATTTCTGCTACTGAGTCTTCCACTCCATATTTTCTCTCTTCCATCTCTTGGATTCTGTTGTTTATGCTTCTATCTGTAGTTCTACCTCTTTTCCTCAGATTTTCTGTTTCTATTTCCCTCATTTTGTGTGTTTTTATGGCTTTTATTTCAGTTTTTTTTATTTCCTGGAATGTTTCTCTCATTTTTTAGTTTATCTTTTCTTGATTATTTTCAAGGATTTATTAATCTCTTCCAATTTTTTAATTTGTATTTTCGTCTATTTCTTTAAGGAAATTTTATATCCTCTTTGAAGCATTCAATAATCTTCATAAATGTGTTTTTTCTTGTTTTTCCTTCTATTTCCTTTTCATTGTTCTGTTCAGGTCTTGTAGTTGTAGAACCACCTGTTTTTTCTGGTGTTGCCTTGTTGTTCTTTATATAGTTACATGTATTTTTTCACTGGCATCTGCCCATGGCTTCAGTGGTTCATGATTAGTCATCTCCTAGTCAGTTTCTGTAAGAGGGCTTGTGTGTCTCCTATCTCCTCTGAGCAGTGGTATGCTTTATCTTGTCTCTGCTCTGGATAGGTGTCTGAATTTCAAAGCCTCAGTCCTTCTCTGATGACACAGTTCACCCTGGAGGTGGGGCCCGGCCAAGCATTGAAGATATTACTAGGGGGTATGGAGGAGCCCCTCACAGGTAAAGCCTAGCTCCTGTCTGCTAGGGAGAGCCTGAGATCAGAATTTAGGAGTCGATCCTAGTACCGAAGAGGGAATCTCAGGATTGGTTCCCAGAGCTAGAATCTGCTCACCTCTGACTCTTCTCTGGACAAGAGTCTAAATTTCAAGGTTTTAGTCCTTATTTCATTGAGTACTTTTTCATGTGATTATCAGTCATTTTTAATTCTGCTAAGAATTCACTTTTTAGTACTTAACCCCATTTTTTAATTGGGTTATTAAGGGTTTTGGACTCTAGATTCTTCAGGTCTCTATATATTTTAGAGATTAATCCTCTGAAACTTGGAAGGGTTGTTAAATGTTTTCCTGTTCTATAGGCTGTCTTTTTGTCTTATTCACTGTATCCTTGGCTTTACAGAAGCTTCTCAGTTTCAGGAGGTCCCACTTAATACAGAAATTTATCCTCTTTAATCCTAAATTTTATATAGCTTTAGTTTAAAAATAAAACATACTTAAAGAAATTAAACCAAGACAATATAGTGAAGCCCAGAACTTTCCAGCCTCCTTCCCAGTGCAAAAAGCTCCTCAACTCTGTGTCCACACTTTAAGATTAGGAAGGAACATGAAAAAAACCATTGAAGGTTTATAATGCAGATTTATATAACTGAAAGTTCCTTTCGGGGCCTAGTAAATTGTCATTCTTAAAAAAGAAAAGGCATCTATTTTGTTGTTCTCCCTTTCTATCCCTTTCCCAATGACAAAGATATCTTGAAAAAAGGAACCATTGTGGGGTTTGAGAGAAAACAAGTACTAGAGAAATACCCCAGAACTCACCCAGATAATACCATCTAATTTTCCAAGTAATAGTGGAGAGAATGCCTAATCTGGACCTTCTCCTATAATCAAACTGATGATTATTCTAATTGTCATTATATAATCTTCGTCCTCTGTCTGTTGGAAACAGATTTAGAGATTGATAGTTAAACACTGTGGCAAGCCTGCAGTCCAGCTGAAGTGAGGTAGGAGAGATTGTATGAGCAAAGGGGTTAAGATCATGATGAGGAAAACAATAGAGAAAGAGGCAGATGACCAGATTTATTGAAGCTGGATAATTCTGAAATGAGAGCTGAGGAACCTCCATGAGACTGAACTAAGCTTTTTGTATTTCAATGACAGATGACATGTACACTTTGTGAAACCTATTGCAATGGGACTAAAATTTATTCCTAGTGCCTGAACTGGTTTCTTTGATCCTATTCCTTACTGAGCCTTGGTACTGTGGTGAGGGGCTTGGTCCTACCTCAACTCCATATGTCAGTCCTTATGGATTCATCCTGGGAGTCCATTCTCTCTGAGAAATGGATGGGGACACTTTGTGGGGAGACTCTTGGGAAAATTCGGAAGAAGAAACAGATGTTAATCACTGGTATGAATGTTCTTTTCAAAAAATATATAAAAAGACAAAAAAGAACAAGTTATCACACAAATAGAAAGAAAAAAGGAGGAAGAAAATCAGTAGAAAACAATACAAAACAATAGTTAAATAATACTAAATAATAGAGACAAACTCCAAGAGCAATATTATTTTTGTAGATCATCTTTCTTATGTGTTAGTCTCATATTTCCTACTTCATCATATAATTAAATATTATGTGGAAAATGCGAATATTTCAAAAAATAAATTCTCATGAAATCTTGACAAAATTTAGTAACAAAATGACAATACAATTTAAAAAATAGAATCGTCAAATAACAAACACACACACAGAGAGAGAGAGAGAGAGAGAGAGAGAGAGAGAGAGAGAGAGAGAGAGAGCAAGCAGAGTACCAAGCTAATATCATGTATAATTTCTGAAATAAATGAATTGTCTCTTTATATAATCTATATTTTATTTTAATGTAAAATTATTAATGTTGTAATATAACAATTTTTGATGTGCAAGTATCTACCCCTGTGTTCTCATGAATTTTATCTTATATTTACACAACGCCGACTTAGTAGAACAATTTTGGTTTAGTGCAGGGAAGTGATCCCAGGGCATTGTTTATGCTCTGGAATTAAAACTTTCTGGTCATTTTATTTTCAGTTCAGGCTGAACATTGCTTGTAATCTTGTTGGTCCTTGAACTAACAATGCCTTCTGAGTGGCTGAGTGGACATGAATTAAGTTTTACCTCCAAAACAAATTGAGAAATGTGTTCTTAAGGATGTATAAAGAAAGCATTAAGAAAACAAATTATAATTCCATCAATAAGCATACATTAATGGCTATTGTGACCACTAGTGTTCTGTATATTAAAACCTTGAGATCTTTGTATCGAAAAGACTAAAGTTAGTAAGCAGTATTCAAATTAGCAATATTTCTATAGAATGATTACATTGGTGGTTTTGATTCAAATTATTTAAGCTGTAGTGTCACATAAGGGACAATGACACAGGGAAGACTCCTTTATGCTGAGTTAGTTGTGATAGTAGTTCACATTATCCTAATCATGTGGTTATTTCAGAATGTTTAAAACATTCTAAATTATTCTACATTGTAAAGGAAAGGTTCAATTTTTTTTATCAATCATAAACTTCCAAGTATAGGAATATGGAATACACAGAGATGGTGTGGTACCCTCCCATCTGTACTAAAACTATTGTGTAAAATATAATAATATTACATTTCCTTCTAGTGCTACATCCAACTGCTCTTCTCAGCCAGATAAGAACTGGGACACACATTGTGTGTTTCTGGCAAACTAAGCCTATCTATATGATTTCAGTCTTAGCCATTTCTAATCTCTAGGCCAAACTCAATTGTACATCATCTCTTCTTCACCATAGCCTCTTTTGTGATGAGACTGAGAAATCACTATAAAGTCCACATGCCCAGATTTCAGGACAAAAAGCAAACATTAGGAAACACCAAGTCAGCATCTTCTCTGTAAACTCTACCAGTCCTGTAGAAATGTTTTCAATAACAATTATCTAGAGAAACTCCCATATACAGCATTGAAATGGAAAATGAAAGCATCATCAAAGGATTCAAGGTATTTAAAAAACCCCAAAGGTACGGCTCAGGAAAACAAAGAACTTAATGAGAAGAAAAGCTCATAGAATCCCAAGGAAACACATCTATATCTCTTTTTTAAAAAATGTGGTCCTATCGCTTGTAGGGTTGGTGAAAATCGTTTCCCATTCTGTAGGCTGGCGTTTTCTCCTACTGACAGTGTCTTTGGCTTTACAGAAGCTTCTCAGCTTCAGGAGACCCTACTTACTGATTGTTGATCTTAGTGTCTGTGCCATTGGTGTTATATTTAAAAAGTGGTCGCCTGTGCCAACTTGTAGAAGGGTATTTCCCATTTTCTTTTCTATCAAATTCAGAGTGGCTAGGATTATATCAAGGTCTTTGATGCCCTTGGATTTGAGCTTTTTGCAGGATGACAGGCTTGGATATATTTGCATTTTTCTTTTTTCTTTTCTTTTTTTTTTTTTTTGATATGTCCCAGGCTTTATTGTTTAAGAACAAAATGATGAATGATGGGCTCATGATCAACAGCTGAACTTCATATTCCCCCACCCATTTTTGTGCTTCTGATCCCGCCTCAGTAAAGGAAATTAACCTCAAAGCTGCGGTGGTTCTGGGTTCTATACCTTCTTTCCTTGTCTCTGCTCCCCTCATGCCCAGGCAGGGTTGACACCTCAGTGTGAATGCATGGGGGAGCCTAGAGCAGTGACAGGAACAGGGGGAAAGGCCTCACTCTCAGGAAAGGGGACTGAAGAGTAGAGTGTGAAGTGGGGGCTCCCATAGCCTGGGGCACCAAAATGGGGTCCTGGAGGCCGAAGAAAGGATACAGGGCCCCCTGGGAAAGGAGACCCAGCAGCCTCATATTCTCGTTGGGAATATTCAATGCTGGATCGTTTGCCCTTCTGGTGCTGGTTACAGAACCACACTCGGACCACGTCCTTCTCCAGCCCAAGGTGCTTGGCGATGATGCCGATCTGCTGCAGGGAGGGCTTTGGGCACTGTTGAAACATGTTCTCCAGGCTCCCTCTCACACGGTTCTCAATGCTTGTCTGCTGTCTCTTTCGAGCCTGCTGCACTAGGGTCTCGGTTTTGCAAATCTCCTGAAGTTTCTCATTGTTATCGGCTTCCTCCACCCACTTCTCCAGCAGGGGCCCCAGTTTACACATGTTCTTGAAGCTGAGCTGCAGGGCTTCAAAGCGTCAGATGGTGGTCTGTCTGAACACCTTTCCAAAGAGAACACCCAAGGTGAGCCCCACATCGGCCTGGGTGTACCCCAAGGTGATCCTCTTCTGCTTCAGGAGTTTGGCAAACTGCTACAGCTCCTTCAGCACAGCCTTCAGGTCCTGGAACTCTTCAACGCTTGATTCCAACTTCTCCAACTTCACAGCACTTGGGCGGACAGTGTAGGACCCAGGGGAGGCCCCTTCGGAGTTGCAATCCACTCCGCTCCAGCCTGGTCCTCAGGCTGCGAAGTCTCCAGGCCAACTTGGGGCACTAGGCCCAGTCCAACCTGAGGTCCACAGTATGCCATTCTTCCACAGAACTCATGTAGCGGAGGACAAGGGGAGATCCCCAAAACCTGTGAGCTTGGAATTGGTCCAACTCCTGGCCTGATTCCAGGCCCACCAGGAGGCCCCTGGAAGCTTAGCCAGGTCCGAGGGTCCACCCATCCCGGCTCCAGCCCTCCTGACCCATCATGAGAAGGCAAAGTCTGGAGGTAGTTGTCCAGCCATGGGGAAGGCAGGCTCCCCAAGCCGGGGGCCTGACAGAAGGAGGGCTCACCTAAGCACTGTTTAAAACTCCCCTCATATTTGCATTTTTCTACACACTACCAACCATCTATGCCAACACTATTTGTTAAAGATACTATCTTTTGTCCACTGCATATTCTGGGCCTGTTTGTCAAAGAACAGGTGTTCATAGGTTTTTGGGTTAATGCCCGGATCCTCAATTCTATTCCATTGATCCACAGATCTGTTTTTATGCCAGTAACAGTCTGCATTTACTACTGTAGTTCTATTGTATAGCATGAAGTCGGAATGGTGATGCCCCCTGAGGTTCTTTTGTTGAGTAAATATTTTTTTGCAATTATGGCTTTCATGTTATTCAGAGGACTGATCTCTAAAATATCTAAAGAACTTAAGAATCTAGAGCTCAAAACCTTGAATAACCCAATCAAAAAATGTTGTTCAGAACTTAAAAGGGAATTCTCAGCAGAAGAAATGCAAATGGCTGAAAGGCACTTGAAAATGTACTCAACTTCTTTAGCATCACAAAAATACAAATCAAAACAACTTTAAGATACTCCTGATATCTGTCATACTGGCTAAGAAAAAGACACAGATGACAGCCTATTCTGGTCAGGGTGCTGTGCAAGGGGAACACTCCTCCATTGTTGGTGGGAGTGTAAGCTTGGTCAGCTACTCTGGAGTACAGTATGGTGGTTTCTCAGAAAACTAGGAACCAATCTCCCCAAGGATCCTGCAATACCACTTCTGGGTGTATACCCTAAAGATGCACGGTTGCCCTCCAAAGGCTCAACTATGTTCATAGCAACATTATTCATAATAGCAAGAACCTGGAAATAACCTAGATGCCCTTCAAGTGTAGAATGAATTAGCAAAATGTGGTATATATACACAAGGGAGTACTGCTCAGCAATAAGAAAAAATGATATCCTAAAAGTTGCAGGCAAATTGATTGATTTGGCGAATGTCCTTCTGAGCAAGGTATCTTAAACCCAGAAAGATAGTCAGGGGATGTACTCACAAAGTAGTGGATTCTAAAAACAAAACAAAACAAAACAAAACAAAACAAAACAAAAACAAAACAAACAAACAAACAAAAAGCAAAGCATGTCCAAGCTGCAAATCACAACCACTGAACAGCTTGGGATCTGAAACACCTTGGACTGACACCTTGGATCCTACTCCCTTAAGAGGAACATCTGACTCAGTCTTGATGTTGGGGGGAGGAAACTGGATCTGTCAGGTCTGAATGCTGAGCTGAGCAACATTGGGACCTTGGGACCTCCTGCCCTTGCTGGGGAGGATATGGGGAGATATGGAGAAAAGAGAGTGACTTGAGGGAGTGGGAGGGGGAAGGGACCTTAAAAATGGATATACACAGATAGAAAATGTGACTTTATTGATAATAAAAAATTTAAAAAATAAAAATAATAAAACCATTAAATAAATGTAAAATGCAAAATTCCTCCCCGCAAAAAGTGGTCCTGGTTTGATTATAAATAAAACTGGCTTTGGAGTTGAAGTAAGTGGCTTTCTCCCTCTCTAAACCCAAGCACAATGGTAAGGAAAACTTGAGAGATTCTGTCTCATATCAGAAAAATAACCTGTCATGGAACAGAAAGTAATTAGAATATATAGGGACCAATATTATTGTAATTTTATCTACACTGGCCTTCTCACATAATCAAATGGATGACCCCTTTAACTTTCCTCAGAGAACCTTCATCTAGCAACTGAAGGAAACAAATGTGGAGATCTACAGCTAAGCCCTGGAATGAGCTTCCAGGTCTGTTGAAGAGAGGGAGGAGGGATTATATGAGCAAAAGTCAAGCTCATAGAGAGGAAACCCACTGAGACAGCTGACCCAAGATACTGGGAGCTAACTGAATCTGTATTGATAGCTTAAGAACCTGAATGGGCCTGCACTATGCCTTCTGAATGTGGATGTCTGTTATGGGGCTTGGACACTTTGTGATACCATTGTTTGTGGAACCAGTATTTACCTCATACATTGTTTCACAAACTGGTTGTACCCATACACTATAAAGAGATACCTTTTTTCAGGCTTAATGTAGGGGGGAGTTGCTAAGAACTGTATTTATTATTATTATTATTATTATTATTATCATCAGGTCATTCTTTCTTCTCCACACCTCCCCATCCCCTCGCTGGGCAGGCTGCAGACATTCTCATGGTCCCAATGACACAATATTGCTTAGTTCAGTCTCCACATCTGGCAGATCCAGTTTTGTCCCCCCTCCCTCAAGAGTGAGTCAGGTGTTCCACTAGGGGGAGTGGTGGCTAAGACCTACCTTAACTTGATATGTCTTACTGGTGTTGACATTTCATGGGATGCAGTACCTTTTCTCAGATGTGTATGGTGGTTGGTTCTGGGGAAGGCTGGGGGGTGAGCAGGAGTAGTGAAGAGAAAGATAATTGAGGTTGGTATGTAAAATTAATAAACCTTATAACATTTTAAAGATGGCTGCTTTATAAGGGAGGTGCAAGTAGATAATTAGAGTCTCAATTGCAGTTTGTCATTACAACCATGAGAACCATCTTCTTCATCTCCCTTTGATAAAGGTGTAAAGGAGTCAAAACAATAGCTTTCAATGGAAATAAATTGATTTCTTTTTTATTGTGAATAATGCCATATTTTTTACCTGTGTGTATTTTTGTTCAAGCTCCCTTCTCCCTTCCACACCTTCCAGTCCCTCTCTCTTCTCCATATCTCTTTATCTCCTCCCAAGCAAGGCTCACAACCAAAAATATAAAAGAAACTGATTTCTTATGAAGAAACTTTTATTTTAAAAATGTCTCTGAAATGTGGTTGGTTTTATTTATTATTACCTTTACACAATGTAATTATTTGCCTGACCCATCACTGAAAAACTATGGGCAGGTTTTATATTGTAAAGTATGTTGAAGTTATGTCTTCTTATAGTTTGACCATGACCCAGGAGATGAGCCCACTCTGCAGTATAAGGAAAGTACAAATAAGACATAGTGGAACATTTAAAGAAGAAAAGCAGAGCATGAAGTTTGGGAGGTAGAAAGAAGGAATGAATTTGGGAGAGTTTATAGAAAGTAGTGTCTAATGAACAATATTTCCAATGACAGAACCTACAAGGGACATTAATTTTAGTAACTCTTTCACAGCACAGGCCACAGACATCCACATGGTTTCAGAGAAGCACTGACAATGGATCAATGCATGGACTTCCACTGTAATATGGATCATCTTGGATACCAAGAACTACCCACAGTACATTATTATTATTAATCAACATTCAAAACAAAAACTAGTAAAACAATTATTTCTTAATTAAGTTTCAAATATAAGACAGTTGTATGCTGCAGAGATTTTATTACAATGAAATATACCAGACTACTATCTCTCAGGCTAGTGTTCTAGAAGAATAAATTGGGTTAAAAAATAATAGCAACAACAATAACAACATCGAAGAACCTCTATAATAATTTCAACAGAAAGTTGAGAAAAATTATTCCACAAGCTTCCCAGATAGAGTCTTCATTGCATATATCTTTAATTTTTTTATTTTCTTCACTGAGATGTGAATAATTTGAGTTCCAATAAATACCCTTCACTTAAACTATTGTGACCTGCTGTGAACTACCAGTCTGTTAATTACACCAAAGCCTAGTGTGGACTGTCATTCCTTTCTCACTGTGTTATCAGAGGCAGTAGATTATTCTTTACTTGCTCTCATGTGCTGTCTTCTGTATGTTAGTGATGACAGAATTTTTATAGTGCTGCTTAGTTTGAAATAATTAGCCATGAGTTAAGCTTCCAGAATAGAGTTTGGCACAAGTAACCAGGACTGAGATACACAAAAATCTTCTGTGGCTTAAATTTTACAAATGTTCATCCCCAATACTGGGTCTCATATTATATCCCTTCTTTTTCCAGATTTCAGTTTGTAGACAGGCTCTTCTTGAAAACACAAAGATTAGCCTGTCTGTGCCCTAACTGCTGGAATTAATGGTATGCCCTACTTTGGCCAGCTACAATCAACCATTTTTAATAGACAAAGTCTATATTATATAATCTTTTCTTGATGATTGATATGAGATGCTTTTCCCTTTGTATAGATATGTTCTAACATGGATGACCTCTGTTTTGTTGTTACTAGGAACCACTTGATCACAGAGCATGCATTTTATCTCTTGTTACAGCATTACATTTTCATCTGTAACATGTTTTACACATGTAAACAATGGAGAAAACCATTTACTCTTCATCTCTGTACATTTCATGTGTATGTATAGTAACTGATCTTCTAGCATTTTTCTGTTTTTTAAATGTAAATTCCAGAGTAACCAGACATATTCTGTTAGATTGCATCTCTTAGAGATATGAGAGAAGCTACACTCATGAGGTCTCATCCACACGGCTGTCTAAACAAGATGTAGGAATGAATGACACAAATAGCCATGTTAACATGGAAAATTGAAAGCTCATGAATCCTCAATGCTAGACCAGGAACTACAGTCAACTATAGTTGAGAGTTGGAGAAATAGTCTTTCAGAGAGAAAAGCCTTCCAATGGCATAACCACTACCAAGTAGTCATACTTGAGGTTGTATTCATACAGGTTACATCATACAGACAGATAGACTGTCTTTATGTACTTTGGAATTCATTGTAACATCAGATCATATACATATCATTTTTGCAACCTGTCTTGACTCAGGGTGTATATGGAGGGTACTGTGTCTTAAAATAATTTCTTTATTCTTATTTTGAATTCAGGTTATGGAGATGGTATGGTCAGCTTATAACATTCGACTGTACTATGATGGAGGTTGTTTTCACATTTGTCATCTGAAATGATGGCTGAATAGAGTGCCAGATATTTGTGTATGAAAACTCTGAGCAAAAGATACTTTCAAAGTAAAGATTTTGACTTAGCAGCATTTATTTTGAAATGGACATTTTTCACTTATAGTTTTTGTCTTATAATGACAGGCTTCTGTAAACTTGTGTTTGATATATTATCTCTTTAAATTTTTGTATGTGGGAAATATAATTTTCCCGACTCCTAAAAATTAAGGAAGAAGCTTTCATATTATATGCAATCAAATGCATGCATTATTTAGTATAAGCTTACATTTAGCATCAAAATCATGTTAGTCTTCAACAAATGTTCACAGACCTGTTTTGTAATATCCACCTATGTTCCATCAATAACTAAGATAAAAGACATAATTTTTTAGCTACAATTTTTTAGTGCTTTGAATTTTTGATAAATTTCTGGTGCCATATTTTTCAGTTTTTTCCTGTATAACTTTGTGTGCACAGTGACCGTTCAGTTCCCCAAGTAAACTGTATTAATAGTGTAAATATTGTCACTGAAAAATGTAGACCTTAAGAACTATTTTTCAGCAGACCTTAATTAGTGAATGTGTCGTATTGTTTTTTCCTTAGATATATTTCATTTCAAGCTTTAAAATAAAAATATTAATTGTAAATATAAATATCAGAATACTTTTCCTTCAGAGTCCCTCTGAGAGTAACTCGCCATTGCGAATGTTAAAGAACCATAAGGTACAAGAATTAAAAAGTATATTGTAGACTTTGGTGAACTCACTGTCCAAATTGAAGAACATGAATACTTTTGTGTTATCTACAAAATTTTTCCTAATATGATACATTTTATTTCTTTTTATCTTTTTTTGTATACTTTTTACTATTATTACCATTATTATGAACAAAGAAGTCATGCTTTCTATCCCTGTATATCATTATTCAAGGTCCCTTCCCCCTCCTGCCACATCAGGTCATTTTTTCTTCTCCACAACTCCCCATCCCCTCCCTGGGGAGGCACCAGACAGTCCCATGGTCCCACTGACCCAATATTGCTTAGTTCAGTCTCCACTCCTGGCAGATCCAGTTTTGTCCTCCCTCCCTCAAGAGTGAGTCAGGTGTTCCTTTAGGTGGAGTGGGATCCAAAGAGTCAGTCCAGGACGTTTCTGATCTCAACCTGGTCAGTGGTTGTGGTTTACAGTTTGGGCATGCTTGGCTTTTATCTTGTTTGTTTGTTTAGAGTTTACTATTGAGTGAGTACATCCCCTGCTTATCTTTCTGAGTTTGTGATACCTCGCTCAGGAGAATATTCTCCAAGTCCATCCATTTGCCTGCAACTTTTAGGATATCATTTTTTCTTACTGCTGAGTAGTACTCCATTGTGTAGATGTACCACAGTTTGTTAATCCATTCTTCAGTTGAGGGACCTCTAGGTTGTTTCCAGGTTCTTGCTATTAAAAATAATGCTGCTATGATCATAGTTGAGCTAATGCCTTTGGAGTATGACTGTGCATCTTTAGGGTATACACCCAGAAGTG
>PVIH01016897.1:0-11402 GCA_004025045.1 Sigmodon hispidus
AAAAAAAATTCAGAGGGAAAGATGAACACAAAGAAAATATAGGTGTAGCAATCTTATTTGTATGTCTACCCTTGATAAGCCATGCTTATCATTCTTATCCTCTATATAGTTATTGTTAACTCTTCCACATTTTAAATTCTTTTTACTGTGTTTTTTTTTAATAAATACAAAATAAAGGAAAAAAAAATTAAAAAAAAAATGCACTTATATCACAGTTTTAGGCATCTACAAAGAGAAGTCTTAAAAGAGAAATAATGAACAAGTTAGCTTAAAGTGTGTCTTTTAAAGAAGAAAAGTATGGTGAATTAATGGGCATTTCAAAGTTCAGAAATATAAGTCCATAAAGAAGTAAATACTTCCATAAACAAACTGTTGTTTTGTTAGAGTTGCTTACATAGATATTTTATTCTGTAGTCTCCCATGTTAGCAAATATGGAATTTTCTGAACCACTAGTCAAAGTTTTATTGCATTTAACCTTAGCTTTTCCCATCAAAAGTTTTCTGAAATGAACAACCAAGTAGTGTTGCCACAGAAACCCCCCCAAAAAAATGTGTTCAAAGCAGAATTATGGATTTGTTATTATGTATCTACTCATTCTTCTCTTTGGTTAAAATATTCTACACATGAGAAAGCCTACATTTGTGGACAACAGGGTTCCAGAAAAAGATTTAAAGAGAGAAGCAATTAAGTTCCTTCAAGCCCAGGAGATGGTAGGACCTCACACCAGGCCAGAAAAGAGAAAAAAAAAGGCACATTTTCAGATGTGGCAGTAAATTTAATTAACATTGGATGGGGCTTAGCTATTAAGATGAAATAAGAATATTTCTTAGAATCTGAGTTTGAGACTAGATCTTCTCTTTATACTACTGAGGGTTTCAGAGCCTCACACACTTAGAGAAATGAGAAAAAAATAATGTAGTTTCCTGGTTTTAACTTATTAAGAGTATTCTGGTTAATGATAGCTTAAAAAAGAGATAACTGCACAATAATTCTCATCCTTTCTCCTATTCTGTTACAAAATTTCATCTAATGAGTTATATTCATGTTTTGACTTAATGACTGTTTTTTTTTCAAATTAATTCTGCTTAAGGTAAATCATGAAAAATCGTATACCATTGTTCATCATTTCATCATGGCTTATCAGTGATTTTTTTTAAAAAAATTAAAAAGGAAACAAACACGTATGAATACTATGTAATGGTAGTCTTCATATTTCTTACTTTTGGCAGTATTTTTGCTTGATAGGTCCACCAGATAGTGAGTATGTCTACCACTCTGTGCAAGCCCATGATGTTATATCTTCCTAGTGAATTAACTTGAAAGTAGCAGAAAGACAAACTCTGTGTGTGTGTGTGTGTGTGTGTGTGTGTGTGTGTGTGTGTGTGTGTGTGTTTCTTCTTGTTGTTAGTTATATGTCTCCTAAGATGGCAGCCTACCCAATTCTGGAGAGTTCATTTTTCTTCTATAAATATCTAGGTATATGTTTATAATTTTAGCTACTTTGGAGGCTAAGACAGGAGAATTTCAAGTTTGAGGCTAGTCTGAATAATTCTTCAAGTCCTTATTCAAAGTAAAACTATTTTAAACATCAACATCATCTTACTTATATGTCAAGGGCTTAGCATGTGCAACAAACTAGCTTCAATCTCTAGTATCCTTTTTTTCCCTATAAAGGGATCTTTATTCTATTTTTTCCCCTCTGTCCTTCATTGAGCTCAGACAAACCTCCCAGATTCCTTGCCATTTCCCTAACTTGTACTTTCTAATGAGAAATCCCTTTACTGTTTAAGCCTCTGTGCTTGCTGCTCTTCAATGGACTGGAAGAGGCATGACACATCAGTAAGATGCTTCTGACATAAATGAAGTAATTAACTAACTAACTAAATAGCTAACGCTTTCTGCTTTTAATGAGTTTATGTGATATTCTATGCCTCTTTGTGGAGTCCTTCTTAGTATTTCTGAATTTTATGTTTTTATCCCCATTATTGATTTGTCACATGATGTTAAGCTAGAATTGTACTTCTTGAAAGAAGGGAATCCACACCTTTGTTTTTTACAGTGTTTGGTGTATAATACAAATTCAATAAATGCTTTCCATTGAATGCCCCACTGGAAACTGTCTGAAGTAATTACATGAACAATTGGGCCCATGAGGGCATATAAGTCTTTCAAGATATAAAAGATGACAGGAGATAGAGCACAAATACAAATTTCTTCTCGATATTTCTGTTTTTCTACCAAACAAAATATTAGCAAAACAAAGGAAAAACAAATCTGAAAACAGTTAAAATATCAGATGCATTGAATAAATATGTCATATATAAAAAACAAGAACAAAAACAAACTGGAATGCCAAAATTCATGCTAGAGATGTAACTTTATTTAAAATAAACTTGAGTGGAAGAATCTTAAGAAAATAATGAGAATATTTCTTAAGGAAATAATGAGAGAAAAAATGGAAAAAGAAGTGTTCCAAGCATTTACATAACAATCTGAATGCTAAGATCTTTCTTGCAGTAAAGTTGAAAAGTCAAAGTTAACTCTGTCCTCACAAAATAATTTGCTTCAAGGTAGATTATGATGCTGATCCCTGGAGAGACAAATGCTCATCAATCAATCCTAGATGTTGGAGGAGCCATTTGAAATCTATAAGGTGCAGAAACCATCAGGATACAACCAGGATGTTTAGAAAGCTGACCCGCAAAAGCCAGAGTTAAAGCCTGGCTGGTAATAAGATGACTGGATACTCTTGGAAGAAAAGTAACCTGGGCGGTAGAAGCTGGACCCACAGCCGTGAGAACGAATGCCAGAGCTCCCATACCCAAAAGATCCAAAACCATTGCCATATCCAAAAGATCCAGTAAAGCCTCCATGGCAGGGGCTGGAGAAATACTGCTTGGGCCGGAAGCATGATGTCTGGAAGGATCTTGTTCCGAAACATGGTGAGTGACTTTCCAGAGGCTCCTCAAAGGTCTCCTGCTGTCCATTGTAGAAAGAGGAACCCAGCTGGAAGTTCTTTGGAGAATAGACTACATTGTTGCTGGGGTAGAAGGAGTTGAAGGTGGAGACTGGCTGCCTCAAGAAACCACCAAAAGAATGTGAGGAGAAGTTGCCAGAGTTGCAATGGTAAGACATGTTGTCGGGAGTTCTGGTTTTAGCTGAGTTGAAGCGATGAATCTGTGAGTGTGAGTATTACCATCTAACACGGGCCCTTATATACCAGAGAGATGGGTGTAGCAGTCTGTATCCATTTTAATGAGAATGCCTAATTAGGCTCCAGTAAAAATGAAGTACCTTAACCTTCAAAGGACATTTTATGAATATGTAGTTCTAAATGAAGGAATTTCATTAGTTTTCAAAGCAATTACTCATGAAGCAAAAATGCAATTTCTTAACATCTACTACAGTAAGTTGAATGAAAGCCAAGATAATTGAGTTTTTCAGATAGATACCTTATTTATTCCTACCTTCAAGATGTGATGAAATGGATGATGTAGCAATAATCCTGCAGGGGACAACACTCTATCAAAGGCTGTATTCTAGAAAAAGAATTATGATGCTCCAAGTTTAGAAAATTGATTGAAAACCAAATAACAAAAAAATTACTATTTTTGCTTTCTTCCTCCAAACATTGTGGTTCTTTTAAAAGGAACAATACAATGATAATCCTCAGAAGGAAAGAAATTCAAAGTCAATGTTATGTGTAACACATTTTGTCAATCTGTGATTTTGCACATGTTTATAAGAGGTAGAAAGGACAATGTTAGCATGAGTGATTAGAAAGTTATATTGTACAATGTCACAAAATCAGAATTGCTCTGTGGTCTTGCCTTTCTCTTGTTTTCTTCATTCTTTTCTGTTTGTTTCTTCTGGGTAACACATTCAGGGACACAAATAAGCTCTACCACAATGACATATGTTGTCATCCCTTTCAATTTTTAAAAGTGAGAATCCAATGTCCCCACACCATCACTGTTTCACGATAAAAGACACACTTGAATATCAAAATATCCTTACCTTCTTAAACTACATCTCTCCCCTCTTGGTGTCACAGACTACAAAGCAGCAAGACCTAAACATTGTTTTATGGCCGTACAAGTTTTACTTTCAGATGGTGGGGGTGTTTTGGCACAAAGTTTCAAAAACAATAAGAAATACGTAGAGTATCTGTCCCATGCAGATGTCACAGAAGGATTAAAAATCTGAAGAGTTCATGGTTATACAAATGACCCCTATGTATTGAAATTTGGGTAGGAAAGCATATTTAAAGGTATGAGAATGTGAATTATAGAAGAAATGATTTGAGGTTTGCTAACTGTATGTATTAATTAACTTATATATTCCTCCTATAAAACAAAGTCTTGGGAATTTTCTGTACTTTTCCACTAGGTACTGTGTACCTAATTGTAGAGAAGGTGCATTAGTACAGGAAATTGAGCAAATAACCCTGTGAAAATGGGAAAACTGTATATAATTCATTCTCAGTATAAATTATTATAAGTTTGATATGAGCTGATGTTAATTTAATAAAGAATTACAATTACGTAGTCTAATTTTTAATGGCAAATTTAAAATGAGCTGTTCTTTTAGGTAAAGAAACCTCTATCCTGGAGTTCTGGGAATATTGAATCAGATTGCTGTAGAATTCCAATTTGATTTTTAAAAAGCTGGAAATATTTGTTAAAGTATCTCCCAAATTCTGGACTTTATGAGTCTGAATATTTTAAGTTAACAAATGGAGGAAGGAGGAGGAAGTGAAGAAGGAGGAGAAAAAATAAAAAGAAAGCGAATGATGATATCTTTCATCCAAAAAACCATTGCTATTGTTCAGAACTAGAAGGAAGTGTTGTTCTGTAATATGAAATAAATCAAACAGCACCCACAGCACACTAAGGGAGCCCTCTACACTTTTTCCTCCTCCACCTCCGGGCATCAGTCTTCATTAGACTCTTGCACTGAGGTGGAACACAAGCCATGGAAATCGAGGAAATATGACCCTCACTTTGGACATGTTGTAATACTTGTCAAAAACACCTGAAAACAATTTAAGTCAAAGTGATATATGCTGCTTTCAGGGCAGAGGAAGCATCTTCTGGCAATGGCTCCTTTGGCCTGACACCTTAAAGCAATTGCTTTATAAACTTTCTTTAGAACAAGGATCTTTAGGAGGCTAAGGGTCTATTTTCAATGGAAAAGAATAACCCTCATCAGAGATAGAAATATATTGAACATCATTACCTCAAGAGTTGCTACATTTAGTATCATAAAATATCACCATAGGTGAATAATCTTTAGCATTCAAACTAGCATAAAGCCTAAAGTGTTTAGATCACAGCACAGTTACCAACCCCCACACCTCACCTACATTCACCCCCCCCACACACACACACAAATAAAAGTTAAGTCTGATGTTTACTATCTGGACTTCATTTTTAGGCAGATGCATGAGAAATAAGGATCTCTCCATATATCAGTAAAGCCATTCAAACACTTCAAACTGAGGTCCAATTTTTTTAAAGTCCTCATACATCTTGCATATCAGCATTTGGCTGACACAATTCATTACAGAAGCTTGCCATTTTGAGGCAGCAATCAGTGTGTTTTTGTTTAAAGGAAATGACTAGGAGTGGATCAGCGAACAACTTTGCTAGCCAGATGGCAACACTTTTTGGACAGATTGTGCAATGAGTATCAATTATTTTTAATTAAGATAGCTTCCCTCAGCCCAGACAGACTACCTCTAAAGCAGTTTTCTGAGTGATGTGCAGGGTGACCTTTTGCTGATGGAAGATGAATAACAGCTTTGAAGATTGAACACTATTAGCTGAATTCCAGGGCCACAGACATCACTGCTCTATCCAGTTGTGAAACCACACGAAAAGTAAATATGCATGACTATGATGGTATTTTAATTCAATTAAAGCCACAGGTAACTTGTGTTCATGCGCTATGGGGATGACGCACCTAAAGACAGGGGTATATAAATGCCGTGTGTCCAAGCAGGGTCATTCAAACTCTTAACATCTTCCTCCTCAAAGACTTCTCTCCTCTCAATATGTCCTGCAATAGCTGCACTGGAAACTTCTCCTCCCAGTCCTTTGGAGGCCACCTGCAGTACCCGATCTCTTCTTGTGGTTCCTCCTACCCTAACAATATCTTCCACAGCACTGACCTTCAAACTCCCATCACCCACCAGTTGGGCTCCTCTCTCCACAGTGGGTGTCAGGAAACCTTCTGTGAGCCCACCAGCTTCCAGACATCCTACGTGGTGTCCAGTCCCTGCCAGAGACCATTCTACCATCAGAGGATTCCAGTGTCCTACAGGCCCTGCCAGTCAACTTTCTCAGGATCTCTGGGCTTTGGGTCCAGGGGCTTCCAGTCTTTTGGTTGTGGCTACCCAACCCTGGGTTTTGGAACACACGGTTTCCGGTCAATAGGATGTGGTAATCGCACTTTCTCATCCCTAAATTGTGGATCCAATTTTTACCGCCCAACCTGCTTTTCTTCTAAAACCTGCCAGTCTGTTTCATACCAACCAACCTGTGGAAATGGCTTCTTCTGATCTGATACTGGGGAAACTAGAAATGTAAAAGTTGCCTCCTACCTACTGTTTTAAGGACTCCACTGTCCTTTGATCTTTTATGTTAGTCTAAGTCTAGGAACTTGACTGTTACACACTCTTATGAGTCCCTGTAATTGGAACATATATTCCATTGTAGAAAGATGTTAAATGGTTTTCTTATCAATATATAGACATGCAAAAGTCAAACATAATTCTTTCTTCATGTATTTTAGTAATTTTTCAGATTGACAATGCTTAACTTTTATGAAGGGGCAGATATAATTTTAAATAAAAATGTGCAACTATGTATCTTGTGAGTACCATTATTACTTTCATTTTCTTGTCTTCAAAACTACTTCAGAATATTTCCCAAAGCTTTTCTGTGTCTGTACTTGCCATTTTAATTTTTAAAAGTAAAGTCACCCTTTTGAATTTGTATAATTTTTTTTCCGTTTTTTCCATCTTTAATACCATGAAATGGGGAAAACACATTATTAGACTGGAAGACTGATTTTCTGTTACATAAGGAAATATAAACCAATATTTTGTATAAAAAAACTTGTAATTTAAAGGAAATAATAGTAGACTGTGCCATATAATATTGGAAGAAGGGTTATTCTTATAAAATACCTTCTGAAGTATATGCAAAATTTCAGGTAAGAATTTATATGATCATGAGTTGGATGAAAAATGGGATCCAGTCCCCTTCACCTTGACTGACAGATAAAGTTTTGAAATGAGAACTCTAACACATGCAACAGTTGCTAACAGATATGTCTAACATTGTTTATATATTAATTAAATATTTTGGTGATGTCTCAGTTAGAGTTTGTGTTTCTCAGGTTTGATAAAAAGCCTTTAAAACTATTAAAAACTTATGCAAATATTCTTTTGTTTCAGAATTTGACCTGACAGAGAAGTTGGATGTCTTATTTGAATAATGTACTCTGTTATGAAGGCTTCATCACTTAATTCCAGGAATTGTTATCAAAGGTGGAGATGATTTATTCCCTGGGCTCATGAATTGCTGGTTTTATTCCAGTTTTGTTTCAACATCCAGTTGAATTTGCTAGTTGTCTCACAGTTTTCCTTTACTAACAATCAGTTGTAACCTTCACAACATATATCAAGTTTAGTCTAGGGATCCATTAGTTTGCTTTTGCTAAGGGTTCATCTAGTGGAGTTCAAGATTGGTATAAAACTAACAATTTTTGTTAACTTTAGGAAAAGAGAAGTCTTTCATTTTTAAAACATTTTTCTAACAAAAGAGACCACTTTTAACTAAGAGATAGTATTCATAAGAATCATGATGAGAGAAATTGTAATAATATACAGAACAATGTACAGAGTTCAAAAGATGACCTACATCAAAAATCTATTTCTTTTACTTTCCTCTGTCATGGGTAGGTCCATGCCCGACATGATGCAGTAATACCCAATACTCACCAGTAGGTGGAGGTAGAGAGAAAGTTAGGTGTACATGAAGTATGGGCATGAATTTATGCTGCATCAGAACACATAAAGAATAATCAAGCCCTCTAGCTACTGTGGTGTGAGCATGCTGCATATTCTTAAATTCATAACTGCTTATTTTATTATTTTGGAACAGTATCAAACTTTAAACTTTGCAGAATAACTGTTTTCAAAGCAATTAGTTAAAATAATGCAATTATTAATATAGAAATTTTTTTATTTATATTAGCAGAAAAGGTTTATTGTAAGTATACAACTTGTATAGTAACTGGATGGCATACTCATGATGATAGGTGCCATTATTGATTACATGAAAATTTAAAAATGTAATTTTATTGAAGACACATAGTATATGTGTCAAAGGCATTAGAATAATGAGTCTGGAGAGATGCTGTAGTGATTAACAGAAGCTGTTACTCCTGTAAATTCTAGTTCAGTTCCCACCACCCACATCTGAAAGCTCATAACTGTCTGGAGCTCCGGCTCCAGAGCCATCAGATCCCTCTGACTATATGGATATTTGCATTCACCTGCACATACCTATAAACAAAGCCATAAACATGTATATATAGAAACATATATTATAAATCCTTATTTCTAATTATATATATAAATTTAAAATAAAATAAACATTTTAAAAGAAAGAATAAGTTTTAAATAAGAAGGCTGATTTAACTAGAATGCACAAAATCTGTACAAGCCCAAGAGAGAAGACATCAAGGCATGGAAAGAGTTGTAGATTGCCAATATTAGCCCAATCATGGAATGACTGGCTATTGTTAACTGCTAGAATACAATGGGTCAGTTTCTTTATTTTTTTAGAGTGTGGTCCCTGCCCCTGGTAAGTTGCTCATACTTCAGTGGTGATACCACAGATTTGGGGAACACAGTTTGCTCCTCAGTAATTTTTTAGGAACACAAGTTGAGTGGATAGGGCAAGAGGCTGAATTTTGGAAAAGCTGAGGGGTGAATATAATAAAAGAAAATATTTGAAAAATGTTGTGGGATGGTATTTCTGCATACTGTAAATATGTGTTGCTAACATTGACTAATAAAGAAAGCTACTTTAGCCCACAGAAAGGCAGGATAGAGGAAGGTGAGAAATCCAAGTAGAGATATTGGAGTAGAAAAGCAGAGTCTGAAAGATGTGATCCAGCCACCCAAGAAACAAGATGTAACTCTGCTGGTAAGCCAGTGGCCACGTGGCGATGCATTAATAGAAATGAGTTAATTTAAGATGCATGAGCTAGTTAGCAAGAGGCCTGAGCCATAGACCAAACAGTTCATAAGTTATATTAAACCTCTGACTGGTTAATCAGGTACCAATGGTTGAGAGAGATTCATCTACCTACAGAGAAAACTGTAGGAACTAATTAAAAGATGGTGATTGCTTAGTATCAGAAAACAAAAGTTGTGTTTATTCATGAGCTTTGTATTTGCCTTTTTATTTGTTTTAAATCATTTCCTTTAACAAAAAAGTAGTATTTTATTCTTATACCTAAACAAAAAACCAAAACCCTTAAAGCAGCAGGAAGCAAGACAATCCATCAGCAGAAGATGCTATCACTGAAGGAGATGGAGAGAGAGGAGGAATGGGGAGGGGGGGGCAGTTCCTAATTCTAAACTTGGATTTATTTTAATTAATGTGTATCATCTATGTAAGATGAATGAACAAGGCTAAACAGATTAAATATATGATACAATTTTCATAGCAGCAGTAATACAAAAGAATGTCTGATTATACTATGGGTTGTATATTTGAACACCAAAAAAAAAAAAGTTCCAAAGAGAACAGAAAAGTGGCATTTCTTGATTATAAATTATATTCAAAATATACTGGAGTTTGCTCTAAAATTCTGGCATGCTTTACCCTCTTTAGAGTCTTTTCCTCCTCCTGTCTAAAGAGGTCAATAATCTCTCTCTTTCTCTCTTTCTTTCTCTCTCTCCTAAATAATATGTCTCCTACTACCTTTTTCCCCATATAGTATGCTGTCACAGATGATGCCAGATGAGATGTCAGTACCCAAGTTGCAGGGGTTTCACACTCATTTTCTAAACACCCTTCTCTAAGGTTTCCTTCAGAATGCACAACACACACATATGTGGTTATCGCAAAGGAACCATGAAGGTAACAGAAGTAGCTCAGTGCCATTTTTTCATTACACAATAATGAGAATTCAGGAAATTTCAGAATGCGAACTTAAAAAAAAGATGAAAGCAGATGAAGAAATGCTTCTCTCTCCTGTTGAACTGATCCTGAGGTGGAAAATCCAAATTTCTTTGAATGTAAGGAACACAAATAAATGTAAAAATGAATGTTTGAAAATAAAATTAAATAACTAGATTGACATGTAATTAACAATAAAGGTTACAATACACTGAGACATCAGATTGCAAAAATTTATTAGATGGAAATTTTCCAGCCCTTTTATGAAAACCAAAGAATACATACATCATTTTTCCAAATAAGGAGAGAAGGAAATAATCTGAATTTACCCACAAATTACAGAATGCCTCAGAAATTCAGAATGAAAGAAGTTCTTAAAGGAAGAATTAACAGACAGAAAGAGAGGGTAAGCAAGAATGGCTGCAGAGCATAAACATACTGTATAGAGACTTTTCAGTATAATTCATAGAAGATGTTACCACAGGTTGGTTTATAACAAGGCTGGCAGGTACTAGCAAGAAGTAGGGTTGGATAGCAGAGTCTGGACCCATAACTCTGGAAAGGCAAGCCAGGGACTCTGTAATACAGAGATTCAAAACTACTGGGTTCACAACCCATTATGTAGTATCTGCTAGATCCACAATCTAGGAAATAAAAGCTGCTAGGCCCAAAGCCTAGAGTACCAGCATATATCCCCTGGCAGGGACTGTAAGATGTGGAGCTCCTGGGGTAGTAGCAGGGTGTCTGGCAAGGGCTGGGTAGCACACAGGACTTCTGGCAGCTAGTCGGCTCAATGCATGTCTCCTGAGAGCCAGTGTTCAGAGAAGATTCCAGCTGGCAGGTCCTTGGGGAGCAGTTGGTGGTGGTGTAGACCATATTTCTGGGGCAGAAAGAGTCACAGGAGGAGCTGCAGGATGGCAGGCAGCACCTACAGGAGGTAGAGAAATTTCCAGAGCAGCAGTTACAGGTCATGTTGAGAGGAGATGTGAGCTTAGCTAGATGTAACTGAGAGGATTCTGAGTGATTTTAATGTCACCTGTGCAGAGCTGGGTCTATATAGTCTCAGCAACAGGTGTGGTACCCAACAGGGTCAAGCTTGTCCTGTGTGTTCTCTGTCCCTTAAAAATATGCAACTCACAAATTTCTCTATAATTGTAGTCATATTTGAATATTTTTCTGCATAGTACATTCATAGGTGT
>PVIH01016897.1:11502-43999 GCA_004025045.1 Sigmodon hispidus
TTTTTTTTTTTTTTTTTTTTTTTTTTTTTTTTTTTTTTTTTTTTTTTTTTTTTTTTTTTTACAAGGTGTGGAATGAGAATCACTTTTATTTTGTTCATGACCTGGAAACATCACTTGGGACTTGATGTGGAACCTACTGAAGATGAACCCTAGTATCAGAATCCTTTATTGGTTTTCATATTATTCTCTGTGATTTACTCAACATTGTCCTACAGAAGAGTAAAAGGAAAAATGGAATGACACTGAACCTAGAAAGTGGAGAGGAAGACTGAGTGGTTAATGGAGCTGTGGTAGCAAAACTGAGACAGCATCTCAAGTGTTAGGTTTGGACACTTTGGATGGAGCTAATCTTATAAATGTTCAAAACATTCAGCAAAGAAATACATTTTAGAAGCAGCACATCTGATCTGTTGCTTTGTTTTACTACTAGTGTGAATGTGGAGATTTCACTTTTATCACCACAAGACACAAGAGGTTTAGAGGACTGTGAACCTTTTTGCTATGGTTTCTACTAAAATTTTGCTTTTCATGAAATATTGCCAAGAGGTGACTGAGCCCAGAAAAACTAAAGGATTCTCAGGAAACTCTGACTAATAGCTTGAACACATGGTAGGTACCCCAATGGTCTTAAGCAACCAAACCCTCTTAAGAAAGAATATAGGAAAGAAGAATGCATACATATGAATATATTAAATAATTTTCAAATTGTTTTGACTTAAAACTTTGTAAGAGATTTCAGATGGATGCTAATTTGGGTATATCAAATATAGCTAACAAAACTATTTCAGTTGGTTACTTATTTACAAGTCTGTGAATTTTATTTTGAAGACTGTATACACTATATCTAAGTAATGTCTGCTAAACAAATCATAAGTCCCTAAAGAATTTATAAAGATAAAAAATAAACTAACAATATATAAAGTCTAAGAGATATTTACTTTATACCAGTAGAAAAAAACACATTCATGTCAATTTGATAAATACAATTTTGTTTGTTTTAAATAATTTTAATTCACATTAATACCACATTTTAGAACTATATGAAAGATGTATAGCAAACTTTATGTGCTAAGATACAAAATGACACTCCCTCAGGAATATAAAGAATCTATAATGATAAAATAATACCAGTTTTATAAAAAAAATTCCAAGTTTTATATGCAATTAAGTCTATTAATTTAAGTTATATTTTTACAAATGCACACACAGGCACACATATGTATTCCAATATACTTAAAATATGCATAGGCCCATATACATATTTAACAAAATGAAATTCTTGATCTGCCCTTCTGTGGAGCTATGTTTTTGTATACTGTAGATATTTGTCATTGTAAATATTGGTTTAATAGAATGCTGATTGGCCAGAAGGCAGGTGGGAAGTGGAGGTGGGACAACCAGATTAGAAGAATTCAGGGAGAGGAAAGCAGAGTGACAGATGCCAGTCAGACACAGAGGAAACAAGATGAGAATGCTGCACTTAGAAAAATGTACCAGGCCATTTGGCTAAACATTAAAAAGAATCATGGGTTAGTTTAAGAGTAAGAGTTAACAAGTAATAATCTTGAGCCATAGACCAAAGAGTTTATAGTTAATATAAGCCTTTGTGTGATTATTTGGGACTAAATGCTGTGATACCAGTTGGGCAGGACAGAGAAACCTAAGACTACACTGCCTTGTTTTAAAATATATTATGAGGCCCCATTCATTTAGTAGCATTTCTGCTAAATATTGACAGAGGAAGGAAGACTCAAGCACCTCAATAGACCTTAATCCATAAGCATCCTACAAAATCTCACAAAGATCACATTCCAAAATGTATCTGGCCATGGAACACATACAGTTCCTGATAAAGATACACTTGGACAGAGCATGAGAGCTCCATGGCCCCTATCTCAGACCTCATGTGTACATATCTTTAACCAGATACTTTGGAAGAGCCTTCATAATTAACAAGTAAATATAGGGACCTGTCTCTGTCAGTTTTATAAGCTGATCAAGCAAATCAATCAAAACTGGAGAATGGTCAACAGGATCCTGATTATAAACAACTGAGTTGGTGACTGACATCTAGAAAGGCATTCTTGCAGGCTTGGGGTGAGATAGGATGCTCAATGTAGTGTTAGAAATAAAGTAGATTAATAACATCTAGCCGCTACATAAATGAACCTCTATTTATTGGGTACAAGAAACTCTGTTATATTTAGTGTCAGAAATATGCTATTGTTGGGTTGTAAAAAAGGAAAACAAAACAGAACAATAACAAACAAACAAATAACAAAATAAACCCAAAGCAAAAGCCTCAGCTTTGGGGAGACACAGAGAACAGAACCATTGTCTTCAGATGAGTGCCCTCCACAAGCAGAAGTGTCAGTCAAGGGTTTATTAGAAACACAAATCTTATTTGCCATCTCAGTGTCAGTCAGACCCAATTCTAAAGTCCTTTTCTTTTAATTTTTTCTCTTTTAAAAATGCAATATATTTTGACCTTAATAGTGTGCTGCCTCTTTCCAACTCCTCCCTGCTCCTCTTTGCTTCCCCAGACACCCAACCTCATGCCATCTCCCCAAATAAAGCAAAACTAAATTTTAAAATAGACAAACCTTAAAAAGAGAAAAAAACAGAAAGGAAAAAAGAAAAAAAAAGACAAAAATACTCAACAACAAAAAGAGAGAAACCAAACCAAATACACACAGAGAGATGAAGTATGTTGTCCATTTTATATTGACTAACTGTTCTTGTATATGGTTGCTGCTCTGAGGTGTGATTGACATACTTAGTGACAATCCTTGGAATAATAAATTGCCACCAGGTAGGTATCAATTGCTAACAGCTTCTTAGTTATTGCTGGGAGTTTGTGTCTACTTCCCTTTCTCGGTGCTACGATTTTGTCTGATTTGAAACCGTGCCTGTCTGTGTGTGCTCACACAGTCTCTGTGACTTCATTTGTATACCAGTCCTCCTGTTTCTGGAAGAAGTTTTTTTCCTTGGAGTCATTCACCTCTTCTGTCTCTTAGAATTTTTTGGTCTTCTCTTCCCCATAAATCCCGAGACCTCAAAGTACAGAAATTGGTGAAAATATAGTTAGGACTGAGTACTCCAAATCTTTCACTCTCTACACATCATTCAGTTGTGTATCTCTGTGTTTCCATCTACCCCAATGGAGGCATCTCTCATGATATTTGAATGATGTTCTTCTTTATAAATATCACAATATGACTTTAGGAGTCATTTTATTAGCAATAAATTGTTCCTTAGGAAGAGTAATAGTAGTAGATTTTATCGTAGGCAATGATTTATCTATTCTCAGGCTTTGGCCACTTTAAAACTGTTCAGTATAAATATCACCTAATGGAGTAGATCATAAACCCAAGCAAAAAGTGAATGGTCACTCCCATAGCATATGTGCCATGATTACACTCAATTTAAGTTCTTATTTGAGTTATAGGACCAAAATAAAGTCTTACAAATGTTTTTTTATCATTTAAATAATAAAAGTTATGAATTATGATTAATGATACTATATTATACCAAATATCATAAAATGAAATGTATAAAGAAAATTTTTGTGATTGTTTTAATATACTAGTCAGTAGGTTTTTATAAAAATTACCACATTGTACCAATCAGAGTAGAGTTTTAAAATGCTTAATGAAGTATATATAAACTAAACTTCCAATAAAAGCATTTTTTACTCTGTAGATCATTGTATTTATCTCCATCTCATATCTTTTTTTGTTTTTTATTCTGTTCAAAATTTTATGTATAAATTTTGTCTGTGTATATCTTTGTAACATTTGCATACCTGGTGCACTCAGAAGGCAGAAGAGGGTGTTAAATTCCATAGAACTGGAATTACAAATGTTTGTGAGCTACCATGTGAATGTTGAGAATTATCTCAGGTTCTTTTGAAGAGCAGCCAACATTCTTAAATACACTGCATGATTATTTTTGAGTCTTTGTTTCATTGATTTTAATTTATAATTATAAATCTTCTATAATCAAAATATATGCATGTAAACAGATGATTTAAAAAAACAGCAAATGTCCTTGATATCTACAGAGAGTAAAACTGGCTCGTTTGGGTCAGTGAGGAAAATCCTTCACTAAGATTGGCCAACAGCATTACCCTCCTTTTAAGTTCTCTAGGCTCAGTCAGTTTCGTGAGCAGTAGTTTGCAACCTTCCTCATTCTATGACCTTTTGACACCGATTTTTATGTGGTGATTTCCAACCCTAAAATTCTTTTGTTACTACTTTGTAACTGTAATTTTGCTACAGTAATGAATCATAATATAAACATCTGATATGCAAGATAAATGATATGTGACCACCAAAGGTCTCAGCACACAGGGTGAGAATAATTGCTCTAGATAGTTTATTTACAACATTCTAAATAAAACACATACAAATCATGTTAAGAATAAAGGAAAAATTCTTTGGATTCTGGAAAATATGGAATAGAAATTGGTGTATATCAGTCATTACATTCCTGCCATAGAAATAGCTTATTATATTTGCTAAAACAAAAATTTCATCACCCACAAATATGCTATGCAGAAACATGCTCAAGTTCAATTAAATTAGCATAGACTTTGCCACTGAGATACAAATTTAAAAAGTTGGATGCTGAAAAATATGCCAAGAATAACCACATTGGATACCACACCTATTGATGAGATTACATAGGTGAATCTCCACCTAAGGTAATGCTAATGTCAGAATCTTTTCAGTTATATTTCACTGAGTTCTTATCACCATTGACATGTCTTTAAAAGACTGTTTTTGAGTATTCATCACTCACTCCATTAAGTGCTCTTAATTCCTCCTGGGTCTCTTGCTAGCCCAGTAACTACCAACTATTCTCCCAGTGCCTGTCAGCTCAGCTTCTCTGTGCAATGACTATTAAATGACCTGAAATGAGCCAAGAAGCTTTCCAAGATCTTATGTGCTGTCCATCCCTGCTACCTGTCCTTCTATAACTATGGAACTTCATGACTTACAACCTCCATGAGATAACTTATATTGGCTTTCTGAGCTTTGGCATATCTTATGGATCTAGAAGTTGTCGCTCAAAGGGCTGTGAAACTAGTGTGTCCAGATCTTTGAATGATAGTGTTACTGGGTTCCCTTCCAATAGCATATATTCTATTTGGAAGTATATGTCCAATGGTACCTATTCTATTTGGACCTTTATGTCCAATGATACCTATTTAATTTGGATTTTTGTGCTACCACCTTTTTGTTATAGTCTACCCCGAAAAATGGCCCCTACAGCATCAATTACTAAGCCTTTGTATTCTTATAGTAAGTATTCAAGCTAAGATCTCCATTCCCTCAGCTAGTGTTTCCATAATTACCTCTACTGCTAGTAGTTTCATTTTAATTCTCAGTTTCTGGAAGATTCTGAGATTAAACAGATAAGTATCCAAACTATGCCCTATTTTCTATATTATGTCTGTGCTATTGGTTTTCAATTCATGAATAACTTAAGAAATGTTGAATAATTTGGTGCAATTTAACACCATTGTAAAATATTTTTCCAATTATTAATATTTTTTCCTAGTTACATATAGGTATGATGGTCCAAGTGTATTGAGAAATATATACATTGAATTGGGGTATATTCCTTATTCGGAGTAGTCAATTCCTGAAAGACTGTCATTTTGACCTACAGACATTGCTCAAAGGCAGAGTATTTATTGGATTGGAGGACATTAATTCCTGCTCATCTTGATTAGGACATAAACAAGCAATGAAAAAATAAAAACAATGTATAAAAGATCATCTTAGAATCACTTGTATATTTATAGAGTCACTGGAATTCAATATTCTAGAGATTTTCAGACATGTTTTAGAGAGAACCTTGGAACTGTTTGCTCTTGGATCCAACAATACCAAGGTAAAACTCTTTCTTCATCAGCTTCTATATTTCACTGGTTAAAACTGTATAATTTCCTGCATTCTTATAACTGTGTAATGGAGGAAGAGCAGGTGCAACCATTTATTTTGCTAGTATGACCTTTGAGATACCTAAGTATATAGACAAAGAAGTATTGTGAAAGCTCTGGGGAAGATGATATTCATAAAATGTTTGTGAACCTATAATGTTGGGTGCTGTGTCATCTATGAGAGCATACTGCTATGTGTAATGAAGTATTACAAGATGGAGAATTTTTATTTAGCTTCCATAATATAAGAAAACAAAACATTATTGATAGTTTCAGACTGATGATAAAGAGGACTCGAAAAGGGTTTGAAGCTTGCTTGAATTTGTTCAAATCCTTGCAAAATCTGAATTTTTGAAGCTGTTTCTATTCTTTGTTATTTTATGAGATATTGTTTTACGAAAGTATACAGTTATTAGTGTAATCAAGGAGTTTTGTATTTTTGACAACATAGAAATAAATTTATATGAATATATACGATCAATTGCATCTGTGTCATTATCCTCATGAAGAAGATCCACAGCAAAATGTAAAAAGTAAAAGAAAAACTTACTTGCAGTGAAGTGATTCAGGGTAGTTAAAATAATTTGTTTTAAAAACAGTTTTGTTAAATATCATATTAAATGACAGATTGATAGAAAAACACTTGATGCACTTAGGATAAAATTTTTAAAAAACTTGAGTTTTATTCTTTGATGTATACATTATAACTATAATTATTAATGTCAAATAATTCAAATTTGAAATTCAATATGATGGACATTTTAAGGTGCTTTCACTTCCTGGCTATCATAAATAGTGAAACACTGAAAATGGATAAACAATTATCTCAGTAGTGAGATTTAAAATACATAGGATATATGCCTGAGTGGTTTAGCTGAATTATGTGAAAGATTTATTTCTAGCTTTTTGAGAGACCTCTCTAGTGATTTCCACAGTGGTTGCACCAGTTTGCAACTCTACCACCAGTAGATAAGAGTTACCTTTGTCCCAGAATCATATCAGCATTATTGTTATTTTTTTTAATCTTAGCAATTCTGACTAGTGTGAGTAGAAATTCCAAAGTAGTTCTAATGTTCATTTCACTCATGGCTCTCGATATTGAAAAGTTTAAAATAATTTGCTAACTATAAACATTCTTCTACTGAGACATGATATTTAGTTTAACTCACCATCTTTTATCATATTTTTTTGTTTCCTTGGTACTTTTTGTTGTTCTTCTTTGCATATTTTCAACACTGACACTTTGTCTGATGTACATCTCAAAAAAACATTCATCCTCAGCAGTCTCTTCACTCAGGCAATAGTTTCTCTGAAGGACAGAAGCTTTTTATTTAGTTTTAGAGGTTTATATTTGTAATGCCTACACTACTGGCACTACTGATATTCTATCCAGATAGTCCTAAATCCTAAACTGAAACATATCTCCTACTTTCTCCTATAACAGATTCAAGGCATCAGGACTTATGTTGAAGTCATTGATTCACTTGGAATTGAATTTTGATCAGGGTGAGGGGTAAGGATCTAGTTTCATTTTACTACATATAGCTTTCTAGTTTTATCAGTATTAATTTTTGAAAATGCAATCTTTTCTTCAATGTGTATTTTTACCTCTCTGTCAAAAACAAAATGGCTATGGAATAGTGGAATAGTTTTTAATATTCTTTTGTGATCAATATGTCAGTTTTTAACAGTACTATTCAGTGTAATTCCTGTAGCAATGTAGTATAACTTGGAGTGCAAGATGTGGTACTTATATTAAAAATTTTGTTCAAGATTATTTGACCTATCCTGAGTCTTTTGGTTTATATATAAATTTTAGAATTTTTAAAAAATTTTGTGAAAAATAACATTTGAATTTTGATGGGTATTGTTTTGTACTAAATTTACTGATCGTTTTTGGATAGGATTATCATTTTACAACAGGGATGAGGGCAATTCATGAACATGAGAGGTCTTTTCATGTTCAGATGTCTTCGTTAGTTACTTTTTTAGTGTTGTAGAGGCTTTATTGCACAAAACTTTCATATCTTATGCTAGTTTTATACCCAATATTTTTTTAAAAAACTGCAAATAGGATCATTGTCAGGATGTTTTCTTGGACTTCATACACTGAGGAATGGGTAATAAAAATGTGGTATACTTATGCAATGAAAAATTAAGA
Organism: Sigmodon hispidus; assembly: GCA_004025045.1. NCBI lineage: Eukaryota > Metazoa > Chordata > Mammalia > Rodentia > Cricetidae > Sigmodon > Sigmodon hispidus. The sequence continues at coordinate 19,614 of PVIH01016897.1, forward strand.
AATGTGTTCTGCCTTCAGAGATGTTGGTGAATGGGCTCCCTGGAGTCTCGCTTAGTAAAGGTTAATTGTCATTGTTTTTGGTCACCCTCAAGAACTTAATATTAAAACTTTGTTGCTAAAGACAGCACACACTTGAGTCAAAGAACATAGAAAATCATGTTTCTTACATGGAAGCTTAATTTTTATTGACTTGCTTTCAAAAATCTGGAAAGAGCTATCCATCCTTCAGCCAGTAGCTGTACATTATTTTTTCAAAATTGGACAAATAAGATTTGCAAACTTTAGTCTTCATACATCTTTTCTTCATCTCTAGATTCTTATATAAGAGGTCTCAGGAAAAAGATAAAATGCCTAAACACCAGTTCAGACTCAGTTTTAGATAACAGCAGGAGGGAAAAACTGTACTAAATTTGGCTGTCAAAGTCTCCTAGAAATTCTTCCATATCCCTTAGGCTCAGTCATTGCCTCACAGCAGTCCCTGAAAAGAAAAGTTTCTGTGTAAACCTTAGCAGAAAGCCCCATGGTCCACTTACTCTGTGGCTTATGGATCAAGAAGTGGAATTCCCATGCTAAATACAAGAGAATTGAGTACTTCTTTAAGTGACATATCAAATGAACTGAATTTGAATTACATTTCTTCCTCTCAGCTATTGGCCATTTACCAGCTTAACTCCATTAGAATGATCCAAAATTCATCACTAGTGAGGCTTCCTGAGTTTCTCTCTTGCTTCCACTCTTCCTCTCTCTACCTAGACTCACTGTTGTTATGATTTTCTTCTTATTTATTTTCTTTCCTTTAATTGTGTGTGTGTGTCCTTTTTTTCCCTGGGGTTATTAAAAAAAATAAAAGGACAATGCTAAGTAACAAACATGGATAGGCTAAGTTTAAAGAAATTTAAAAATGATGATGATTGTAGTGTTAATCTTCAACAGGTTCCATACCAAACTCAATGTGATGCTACCAATTGGTTAACAAAAAGATGGCAAGTTACTCTTACTCTACACCACATGTAGAGAAATATTTCCCCATAAACCCTGTGACAAAACAAACATTAAATATGTCAAGAGGAAAAGGAAAGATTTTTCTGGGCATGGTGAGATGATTGTTAGTGTTCAGCAGCATCTGATTATCTTTCGATACAACAATGAAATTACAACAGCTATAAGTATACCTTGAGGAAAACTATTCAAAAGCAGCTGCAATTACAGGAAAAATCTGCAAGTAGCTTATTTGTAAAGGGCAGAGCACAAACAGGACCAGAATGACCCTGTTGGATACCACACCTGTTACTGACAGTATATAAACCCAGCTATTCACAGGGTAACATTCAAACTCTGAATCCTCTCAGTTAACTCCAGCTGAGCTCACATCTCCTCTCAACCATGGCCTGTAGCAGCTGCTCTGGAAGCTTCTCTACCTCCTGTAGGTGCTGCCTGCCATCCTCAGGTTTGTCCTGTGACTCATCCTGCCCCAGAAACCTGGTCTACACCAACAACAACTGCCAGCTGGAATCCTCTCTGAACACTCTCTGTGAGGAGACCTGCATTGAGCCCATCAACTGCCAGAGGTCCTCTGTGGTGTCCAGTTCCTGCCAGATGCCCTGCTACTACCTGAGCAGCTCCACATGTTATAGTCCCTTCCAGGGGACATACATTGGGTCTCTGGGTTGTGGGTCCAGCAACTTCCGATCCTTGGGTTATGAATCCAGAAGCTGCTTCTCAGGGGACTGTAGACCCAGAGGCTTCATACCTGTGAATTATGAAGTCCCTGTATTCCCCTCCTTGAGTAATGTGTTCACTTTATGCTACCCAACTTACTTGCTTTATAATACCTGTCAACCTTCATTTTGTATTCCAACATGTGAACCATGTCTCTCTGGAATTAGCTGTTGAGTATGCATATTCTCCAGTATTGAAGTCTGTGTCTCTGTATCCTGTCTCCACTTTTTCATGCTTATTACTCAAAGCTATTCTTTTTCTCTTCTAGTAGAAATTTCTCAACTTGCAGTAGAATGTGGGATGAGTGTTTAATCACACTTATGCCTTACCAACAATAATATGGACATATATGTGTTCCATTTGCTTGTTATCCAACAGTATATGGAAACAAAAAATTATTATAATAAACTTGTGCAACCTGACACCTCAGTATATTATTTACATTATTACTGTTTTTATTATTAGTTACATTTGCTTTTACAGATTTTTGACACTAAATTATATCTTATGATTCTGTGATAACTTGGCATTTTTTGTTACTTTTGTTTAGAATAGTTAATTCTAGGAAGAGTGTCATTTGTGTTTGCACACTAGGCACACTGACAGTGAGAACTGTGAGACTTAGGGCATACATTTCTGCTGACGAATAAAAACAAAGTAATTAAAGTGAGGTCTATATAAATGAAATAATTCTTTAATTCTAGTATTTAATTTAAATGTTTAGCCAACATAAAAGTGAGCCTTAAATAACTGTCAAGACAGGAACACACACACACACACACACACACACACACACACACACACATAGCATTGGGGAATGCCCCTACTTTAGGGGAATATATATATTTTTAAAAAAATTATAAATAAAGTCATATTTTTTATCCATGTATACTATTGTTCAAACTCCCTTCCCCTTCTTGTCCCTTCCAGTCACTCTCTCTTTTTTTTTATTTATTTTGTATTTATCAAAAAGACAGTAAAATGAATTTAAAATGCTGAAAAGTTAACAATAACTATAAAGAAGATAAAAATCATAAGCATGACTTATCAAGGGTGATAATGCAAATAAGATTGCTACACATATATTTACTTTGTGTTCAGCTTTCCCTCTGAATTTTTTTTCCATCCCTGTATATCCATATTCAAGGTCCCTTCCCCCTCCTGCCACATCAGGTCATTCTTTCTTCTCCACAACTCCCCATCCCCTCCCTGGGCAGAGAGCAGACAGTCCTATGGTCCCACTGACCCAATAATGCTTGGATCAGCATTATTTGTAATAGCAAGAACCTGGAAACAACCCAGTCACTCTCTCTTATCCACATCTCTTTATGTCCTCCCCAGCAAGGGCAGGAGGTCCCAAGGTCCCAGTGTGGCTTAGTTCAGCCTCCACTCCAGGTAGATCTGCTTTCCTCACCCCAACATGAAGACTTGGTTGGTTGTTCCTCTGAAGAGAATGGGCTCCAAGGTTCCAGTCCAAGATGTTTGAGATCGCAAGTTGTTCAGTGGTTGTGGTTTGCAGCTTGGACATGCTTTGCATTTTGCTCTTTTGTTTAAAGTCCATTAATGAGTGAGTATATCCCCTGCTTATCTTTGTGGGTTTGTGTCTGTATTTTATCTCCACATGTGTGTAAGGGCAATCACAATGATCTGTATTTAGGCTGTACTGGAAAACCCTTGGTGTTAGTCCCAGGTGCAATATAAATCAATCAGAATGATATCTAAAAACTATCAAACAGCTTTTAGTCCATAGTCTTAGTCAGACTTTGGAAGAATGCACACCAACATCTTGTATACATTGCTAGGTATTAGGTCCTAGAAAGCATGTATAAAATGTATGGTATTTTAAGGAAAAGACAACATTAAATGGAGAAAAATGTCTAGTAGGAAAAGAAATATTTCACAAGAATGCAAAATAGTATGCAGAATTCCAGGGACTTTCAGGGGCAGATAGAAAGACTTCCAGAAATGTCCACCCACAAATCTTATTCCCAGGCAAAACCATTTCTTCATCAGAGTCTCTCTTTGATTGTTAAAATCAAGCAATTTTCTGGCTTCTCTTAACTGTGTGAAGAAATAATGACAGTGGGGCCCTTCTAGGGTGACCTTTGAGGTACCAGTAGAAATTATTGCTTATATTGTAGGAAATCTGTTGTTTGAAGAAGGAGCTTGAATAGATTGTCAGTCCTATGTGCTGTAGCCATGCCTGGGATCACTCATGACAGGGTGCTCTAAGGAACAAGGTAATAATGAGAATAAAAGCCAAGGACATGGTCAATAAGACAAACAACAGTCTGCAGAATAGGAAAAGATTTTCAGCAACCCTACAAGTGACAGAGGACTGATCTCTAAAATATATGGAGAACTCAAGGAACTAGAGCCCCAATCCTTGAATAACCCAATCAAAAAAATGGGGTTCAGAACTAAGAAGGGAATTCTCAGTAGAATTACAAATGACTGAAAGGCACTTGAAAAAGTGATCAACATCTTTAGTCATCAGAGAAATGCAAATCAAAACAAATTTGAGATACCACCTTGCACCTGTCAGGTTGGCTAAGATAAAAGACACAGATGACAGCCTTTGCTGGAGAGGATGCAGAGAAAGGGGAACAATCCTCCATTGTTGGTGGGAGTGTAAGATTGTTCAGCCACTCTGGAATGCAGTATGGCAGTTTCTCAGAAAACTGGGAATCTCCCCAAGGATCTGGCAATATCACTACAGGGCATATACCCTAAATATGCACATTCGCACTACAAAGGCATTAGCTCACTATCGTCAAAGCAGCATTATTCATAATAGCAAGAACCTGGAAACATCCTAGATGCCCCACAACTGAAGAACGGATTAACAAACTGTTGTACATCTACACAATGGAATACTACTCAGCAGTAAGAAAAAAATGATATCCTAAAATTAGCAGGCAAATGGATGGATTTGGAAACTATCCTCCTGTGAGAGGTATCACAAACCCAGAAAGATAAATAGGAGATGTACTCACTCATTAATGGACTTTAAACAGAAAGCAAAGCATGTCCAAGCTGCAAACCACAACCACTGAATAGCTTGGTACCTGAAACAACTTGGACAGGCACCTTAGAGCCCATTCCTTCCAGAGGAACACCTGACCCAGTCTTGATATTGGGGTGAGGAAAGCAGATCTGCATGTAGTGGATGCTGAACTAAGCCACCTTGGGACCTTGGAACCTCCTCTCCAGCAAGAGATAAAGTGATGGGGAGAAGAGTGAGTGCCTAGGAGAGGCTGGAGGGGGAAGGGAGTCTGAACAAGGGGATACATGGATAAAAAATATGACTTTATTCATAATAAAAAAGAAAAAATCATTTAATGTTTAAACACAATACAGAAAAAGACTGTGATTATTAACAATTTTTAAGCATAGGAGGAAGAGGGGACTCAGAAAAGGATTTTTGAAGCTTGCTAAAGTTTGCATATCAGTGCCCATGAAAACATGAATTTCTAAACAATGTCAGTTGATTGTTCTTTCTTGAACATCTTTATTTAAAAAAAAATTACAACTCCAAATTTAATCAAGAAATTTTTTATATGTGTATAATGGAATTCCTACATACAATAGTTATATTTAATCTGCTGTTTCATTTCATTACTCTTATGTTAGGAATTCATAATAAGAATACAAATTAAATCATATATTTAGAGAAAGATCTATATGTGACTTATCAAATTTGTTTTAAAAACATTTTTTAGTTATTGTCTATTACTATAGGAAATGACTGAATGACAAGAAAATAGTTGAATAACACCTTAGCAAGAAATTCCTAGTAAACTTCAGCAGTTCTATGACACATCTTCTTCATTTAAGTTATTATTATTGATTTTATCAGTCAGATTTCATCAGCAGTATGACCAATATCATGTGTTCTTTCCAGTGAAACTGAACATAAAAAATAAATGTAGTAAGTAGACATATATAGTTGATTATTATTTTGATTATATTATTTCATTATTTTGTTATATTGATTATATTATTATTACAGATACACAAGTCAATCTTATTTCCAAACCAATTACCCTATTCTAGCAAAGCTCAATTTTGAGACAATGCTAACAAGTGTATATTCTATGTTATGTCCACGGACATTTTTCCTTAGGTTGGCAGTTACTGCTTTCACCTCTGTATGTTGCATGGTTATTTTTTTCACTCATTTTAAAGTTAAATTTGGAACATTTTTCCAAAATAAAACCTATACATATTTCCTTGTCTCAATGATTTGTAAATTTAATGCCAAATTCTGAATCTTTTCCTATGCCCTATAATATTTCTGAATTTTATTATTATGTTGCTCTTTCAAGAACTGTTTTACATTTCATCATTGGTCCATTCTCCTTCTGAATCACTACTCCAAATCCAGTTTGATTTGTATTGATGGTGTGTCATCAATACAGATATTTGGCCATTAACATCAGAGTGCTGTAACAACATGCTAATAATAATAATTATTAATATTTATATTATTGAGTTATACCATAGCACTCAAGTTGACTAATAATCTTATAAGATACCATTAAATCTTCTTCTGTCAGTTTATTATTTCATATAAACAGATATAGTTAATAATGTGTTTGAAACAAAGTAGCTTGAGTCCAAACAGATCTTTCCCTAAACCTATAATGACTGTTTATTTTTACTATTTATTCTAGATTTTTTTAGCTGTGGCCAATATGACAGCGCCAACAGATTTGTGGAAATACTAAACACTCCAGAATTGTACTAGCATCCACTTGTATAAAACGGTTCAGGAATAGCAGGGCAATGAGATACATTAAGAATTCAGATACTGCAATGGTCTGGCCAGCTCCTGGAGCCAATAAATAAGGGGTCTTCAAGCTCTGTCCATGCAACCCAACATTTCCCTGACTGGTCATCTCTAGGCAGCAATAGGTAAAAGCTGCAAGTCCTCCTACAGCTTTCAAGGAAGCTGCTCCCAGACTCCTAGCTCTCAGTCCGCCTCTCCCTACCCTCTCAGCTCTAGGAACAGAGAGGTAATACACACCCAGGCCCAATCACAGGGGAAACACTTCCCCTGACTGCCAGAACTCACCCTCTACAGTAAGGGATAATTAAGCCTGGAATAGTAGTAATTAACTTGTACTTCCCCCATCACCCTCTCCGTCTACTCCATGGTGATGACAGATAAGAGTTTCTCGGACCCCCATCCCCACTTTCTTTTTCTTTCTCATACATAACATTTTAAAGTAAAGAAAATATATGCCTCTTATTTCCTTATTCTTTGTAGCATATTATTAGGGCCTAGATTATCAGAGGCCAGGCTATGGGACACAGTACAACAATGAGTTCAACACCTTCCTTAAATAGCATACTCCCTACAGTGTACACAATACTCACTTGTCTATGTCCTTGACATCTTAATGACCATATTGTGGTAACTGAAGGTAAAGTTATGAGAATACAGGAAATTATACATATTCAATCAATGAAAGATGGAAATGAGTAAAGACAATTGTTCCCTCAGCATGAGAATACAGGACAAAAATTCTGAGAGTCTTTTTAGATGTCCCTAAATGTCTCCGAATTCTTCTTCTTTTAAATGTAAACACTTGGAACACCTGACTCACTCTTGAGGGAGAGGGGAGAAAACTGGATCTGCCAGGAGTGAAGACTGAACTAAGCAATATTGGGTCTCCTGATGGCTGCCCAAGAAAGGGATGGGGAGTTGTGGAGAAGAAAGAATGACCTGATGTGGTGGGAGGGGGAAGGGACCTTGAATAAGGATATACAAGGATAGAAAGTGTAACTTCTTTGTTCATAATAATAATAAAAATAAAACAAAAAGTAAACACTCAAATGTACTTTTAATTAAAATAGTTGTTTCTTCTTAAGCCTTTAAAATAAAATAGTTTTATTAATATTTGAAAATTTCATACAATTTATTTTATCATAGTTATTTCATTTCCCCACATAAACTCTTTTCAGACCCACTTCCATGTCTTTATTTTCCCATATTTTGTGCCAACTTTTTAATTACTAGCCCATTGACTCAAGTTATGCTATCCACATCCTACTGCATATAGGGCATTTACTGGTGCATGGCTGTCTCATCTGAAGCCACAGTCTTAAAGAAAATTGGCCCTCCCTTTTCCGTTAGTTGTGCATGGCTCCTCAGTTAATGGCAGTCTATGAATACTGGAGATGTGCATATATATATATATATATATATATATATCCCTTTTGTGGCTGGACTTCCTATAATCATTTATTCTCTGCCTTTTGACAGGTTTGATTTTTTTTAAAACATCATATTCTACATTATGAAATTTCTCTGAAGAGGTCTGAGAGCCATACTATACTATGGATAGAGAGATATGAATGTAGAGGTCAGTTTGATACTATACCCATTCAACAAATTAATCAAAATATGTTTGCCCTTGAGACCTATGACATCCACTATTTTGGTATTTTGGGCAGCCTTACAGTATCAGGCACTTGTAATTTTCTTTTCAGTAAGCCTACTTCAACCATGCTCACAGCTGATCTATTCAAAATAGATATGGCAGAGAAACAGCCTAACTGTCCATCAATTGATGAATGAATAATAAAAAACAAGGCACCTATGTATAACAGACATTTTCATTATTATTATTACATCCTGATGACAATTTCCTTTCCACCCTCTACCGTTTCCCCTCCACTTTCCCTCTGGATAGGGCAGGCCTGACACTCTGCCTGTATGTTACAATGGATATTTACTTAGAGAAAAATGTGTTAACATTATGCTGAGTGAAGTAATCCAGCCCCCAAAGACAAACATTATATCTCCTCATTTATATGTGGCCCTTAGTATTGACTATTTAGATTTTTGTGTTTGATTTAATGGATATGTGGAGCTCAAAGAACTAAAACAGGACTAATGATGGGAAGAGGGAAGAATAATACCAAGGGAAAAGTGATAGTATAACACAGGTGACAAGAAGCAAAGGGGGGTGGGTAATGGGAGCAAGGTTTAAATGGAAGATGTTCTGAAGGGGTACAGAATAGGGCTGAGCAAGGATTAGGTAATTCTGAAGATGTTTTATACAGCCATAGGAGAGCCTCCTATTTTTTTTTCTTAGATTCTACTTTATTTGGTAAAATTCAGAAACTAACAACCAATTCACAGCCCCCTACCTCCTTCTCTGTGAAGAAGGGAGTTCCCCGAGACAAAAGGGCCGTGGCTTGGGAATTATCCACCATCCCAGGTTTCCACTCAGGCAGCCATTCAGGCACATTAGGCCTTTAGGCTGATGTTCTCAGAGGCAAGAGAAGAAAGCAAAAGGAAGCTCTCACTTAAAGACAATGAACCGTCTCGACCCTCTTCCCCCTACTTCAACCTCCCCACACCCACAACCTACGTAAGACAGTAGAGGACAAAGCATGAATGTGGGTATCACACACATACATGCACAGAGCTGCTTCTTGGCTGAAGAGCAGCAAGTCTCCCCAGAAGGAGCCAATTGGCAACACCATTCAAGGCTTGGTGGTCCAAGGTGATGGCTGGTAAAAATCCAAGGAGAAAATAATCCACTTTCAGGCCATTCCTAGGTCTCTAGTGAACTGGTTTATTGTATTACACAGAGTATCATGCTCACCCTCAAAGACATGTGTTGCCAAATAGAAAGTCCTGTGCCAAGTGCTAGATACCTCTCCTTCAATTTTTGGTGTGGTGTCTTAAAGCCCCCAAACAACCTAGATTACTAGTGTTGCTCCTAGTTGCACATAAAAACTTGAGAATAAGATTAACAACCAGGCAGTAGTGGTACACACCTTTGATCCCAGCACTTGAAGGCAGAGGTGGGATGATCTCTGTGAGTTAGAGGCCAGCCTTTTCTACAAAGTGAGTTCCAGGACAGCCAGGGCTATTATAGAGAGAAACCTTATCTTGACAAAAAGAGATTATTAACCTTCTCTATTGTTTACTTTAACTCAAGTCCTTGGCTTTAACTCTTTTGTAGATCTCAGACTAAGTCCAGTGAATAAAAACATTCAGCATCTCTTAGATACACTACTGTTTTAATGATGAATGAGGAACCATGGAGAAGCATCAGCATATTGTCATCACCTCCAGAATCCAGTTTTTCCCACCTATATTTCCTTCAACTCTCCTCACTTGTAGTGGGATATGAGGTATAAAGATATTCTTATCACTGGGAGAAGTGGGAATACCAACATTAAATCAGCCAAAGCATGTATGTCTTCAAAGATGTTTAATGGTCATATTTAGCATGGCTGGAAGTTAAATGCAAATACTACATTCATGCAATTTTCTGTCTATCAGAAGACTTGACCTTGTAAATTCTGAAGTATCTTATTTTAGACATTTGTATTATAAGTCCAAATAGTAGTTACTTTATTGTCCTGTATTATTAGAAATACAAAGCCACAAAACCAGGCAACTCAGATTCCATTAAGCTCAACCTGCATTTTTAAACAGAAATAATCCTAGAATTAAATATTACAAGTAAGAAACATAAACACAAATTATATATTCCAAAATCCAATTGCATAATCACATGGTAATTTAACTGAATCTTTTAAATCAACAACTTAAAACCCTCCATAAAAATAGTAAAAAGTAAGAAATATGTTGAGGTATCATATTACAGAATTTTATTAGATTAAAATTTTATGTTAAAGAATCTCTTGGAAGAAAATAAAAAAATCACAAATACATATCAGTAGTATTTGTAAGTATATAGAAAGTAAGAGAAAATATGGTAACCAATTCCAAGAATTTGCCCAAAACTGAAAATAAAGCAACTGTCAATGAAAGAATGAAAAGATAGTTCTTGGAAAGAAGTATAAAATCAATGTCTGTAGGACATAGAGACTGACTTGCATACTGTGTGAGTATATGCAGAGTTGAATCATAGAGGCCTAATTTACAGGTTTGCCTTTAACAAGCATGTTAACAGGTTGTAGGAGCCACGTATGGTGGGCAGTAGAATCTCATTCCATAAAAGCAATAGGAAAATCAGACACTTCATAATTAAGAGGTCTGAGGCCCTCAAGAAATAGCTTCTAGATCCATTGCCTAGAGAGTAGTAGCTGCTGACTAACAGTCTGTAGATGCATCATATGTCTCCTGGCAGGGTGCAGGGTATAGCAGGGCATCTAGCAGGGGTTGGATATCACACAGGAGCACTGGGAGCTGGTGATCTTGATGTAGGTTGCCTGACAGCCACTACTCAGAGAGAAGTCCAGCTACCAGGTACTCAGAGAGCAGCTGGTAGTGGTGAAGATCAGATTATTGGTTTAGGAAGAGCCATAGGAGGAACCTGAGGTGGGCAGGCAACTTCAAAAGATGTAGGAGGATAATTTTTCTGGGCAAAATTTGCAGGCCATGTTGTAAGGCAATGTGAACTCAGATGGACGTAACTGAGAGGATCCTGAGCTTAAATGCCACTTTGTGGAAAGATGGCTTTATTTAATTTCAGCAACAGGTGTGGTACCCGACCGTGCTTCCTCCTTTATAAAGGTATAGCTCGATAAGTTCTTTGTAATTACAGTTATATCTGCATAGTTTTCTTTAAAGTATATTTACAGGTTTTGCAATTTCCTTGTTATAGCAAAAGGCAATGAGCCACAGATGTTAGAATTGCTGTGAATGTTTTACACTAATGTTTACTCTATCATGTCTGGGAACATCTTTTCTTTTCCTCTTGACATAATTTTTCTATCTTTTCTCATAGAATGTTATGAGGAATACAAGCTTGTCTTTCATTTTGTAGAATGATAGAGTATAATTTTTCCATTTATTAATGAACTGGAAGCATTGCTTAGGGTTTCACTTGAAACTCATCAAAGATTATCCATACTTGTCCCATTGAAATATTTCATAATCATTCTACATGGACTATACAAAATTACCTCTATGTTTTACCTTCTAGTAGCAAGAGAACACTATAAGCCAAGAGAAAACAAAACAATAATGCACACAATAGGAGAGAAAGCAAGGCAATGGTTAAATTTCTGGTGATGGCAAAGAACAGAAATGAGATAGCCTCACACATGCTGGTATTTTGGACAATTATATTGCATAAAATGTTAAATTAAAAAGGAAAAATAACTAAAATATAAAGTGTTAAACATAAAAAATATGAAAGAATGAAACAAATCTTTAGAATGAAAGTATCTGTCATGTGGCCTGAGGAGGCAATGAGGACTCTTCTATGCCTGACAGTGTGAAGCATTCATTTGAACCCCTTGAGTAAGACTTTAGTGGAGAACCTACTATTTGTATTCTTCTAAATGGGCACTGTATTAAAGAACAGGTAATGAATTACTATGTACCCACACATGAACACATCTCTCAAGCCTCATCAGAGACTTTCCTAATTGCAGTAAATGGTGATTAACACAAAGGCCAACTATCAGTCAAGGTACAGAAAATAGAAACTGCAGAATGTTCATGTTCAAATGAGATATCTTTGTCATGCCGCCTTTTCCAAGTCTCAGGGGTAACTGTAGAATATTTCAGAATGACAGTAAAAGCCAGACACAGTGAAAATACAAGAAAATAGGGGTTTTATAGACAGAATGGGGCTTTTGCACAAATGAAATTAGAATGGTTATGATAGTACACACAATGCCTGGGAATGTTCAAGCTAAACCAAATCACAGCCTGGAGCAGAGAGGTAGACATGAAATGTCACATTTATCTGAGAATATTTGAACAACTGTTAGCTTTGGGGAAAGGGAATGTTAATTTTCTTGAAGAGCTTAGCCCCTAATAGGTCAACTACTCTCCAGTGAAAGGCCTGTACCTAGGGATGTATGTACAGCACAAACTGAACTTTATAGATTAATAAAATAAATAATGATAAAACACAAAGAAGAGTGAGTGGGTAGGAATGGGGACCTGGAGAGGGTTGAGGGTTGAACATAATCAAAAGTCATTGCATAAAGTTTTTAAAGAACTAAAAAAAATTCTTCCTAAGATGTCATCAAATATTTTTCTTTTAATCTATCATTTAGTATAATAGCTAATAAAATATATTTAAAATGAATTAGATTATTCTCTTTTAGCACTTTCCCTGAATCAGGTTATTTTTATTCTTTATTTTAAATCTTTCACATAAGGCTAATGAGATCAAGGTAATAGGTTAAACCTCTTCATATACAGCAGCGCCAAAATAGTAGGGATGTGAAGATTTCTTGATTGCACTAGGAGCTGTGTATTTTAAATTAAATGGTTCAGAAAACAACAAAGTACAAAAATTCCTTTAAGAATTAAGCTTCTATGATTTTTTGATCTGTAAACTTTGCAAAGTTTCAAATGTGAAATTTCTTCACGCCTAAAATGGTCAAAATACAATGTCTCTCTTGTATTTTCTAGCATTAAATAAATATTTTACATCAAATATTATCCTATTCCATTCAGCATGCTGTCACAGATGATCTCTGCGACTATAACCTAACACATAATAATTTGACTTTGGCAGTTCAGCACCTTGGACAAACTATCTTGAGCTCTCTTCTCTCTCTCTCTCTCTCTCTATATATATATATATATATATATATATATATATATATGTGTGTGTGTGTGTGTGTGTGTGTGTGTGTATACATACATGTGTGTATGTGTATATATACATATAGGTAGATAGATATATAGATATAAAATTTATTTTGCTAAATAGCTGGATATCTAAAGAGGTACATTAGAGCAACAGAAAATAATCTCCCTGTTATTCTTTCCTCATAAACGAAGAGAATACAGGATATCACATACCATCAATCACTAAAATATAAAGCTTTCCCCTTTAGGTGAGACCTGGAGGTCCACAATTCCGTGACTGACCTAAATGTCCCTGAAAAGCCCTTGAATTTAGAATATCAATTGCACTTTATGAATACACTAAAAATGTTTTCTCATCTTCTTCTTTTTTTTTAATCAGAACTTTTTTCCTTGGTATTCTTTTGTATATCTTCTAGAGTGGGCAATGCCAGATTTATGAAATACTAGCCAAATAAAATATGTGTGATCCCTTGACTTCTACTCAGCATTGAGGGGCAGACTAAGAACAGTTGCAAAAAGCCTCTCCTGCTTTTTATGAACAATGGAGGTGAGAAATGAATAACACCCAGACTAGAGAGGCAGGGAATTCAGCCTGCATAAGAGCTGGAAGTATTAGGCTATAAAGTTGTTCAAGGCTCAGTTCTCTCTTGGTTGAATATCTATACTCAAATACAAATCTTAGATAATTTCTGTTTATATAAAGGTCTTACAACTTTACTTTGGAAATAAATACTGCCTGCCTGCTGCTTATAAACTTTAAGTATTCAACAGCAAGACCTCTTAAAAGAACCACACAGTTTTTGTTGGTAAGGCTGAGGTAGGAAGTTTCTCTTTAAAATGTTGTGCCTCTGTGGCTCTAGCAAATGTGACTGACCCAAGTAATTGCTGGTATTAAGAAGCTGTCATTGACTCTGTTTTCTTTTTGTCTGTAAGAGCAGTAACTTCAAATTTGTCATCAGCAACATATGCTTGTACTGAGGCTTCTGTGAGACTGGAAATACATGTTGCTGCTCAGTCTGCATGCAATAACCTAACATTTTGATTTTGTAGCTCAAGTCAGGATGCCACACTGTCTTTGTATCATGGCTTATATGAGACACATTACTTGAAAGCTGTTTTTTGCTTTATTTTTGTGTTTTAGTACTTTAAAAAAAAAACTTTTTTAGGCTTTATGTAGATGTAAATGCTCCACATTAGGCACCATTTGTAGTAAGAAGTGTGTGGCCCAGCTTAGCCCTAAGATTCAGACCAGCTATCCCAAATAATCACACAAAGTCTAATATTAATTGCATGTGGTTTGACCTATGGCTTAGACTTATTGTTAGCTAGCTCTTGCATCTTAACCCATTTTTATTCATCTATGTCTTGCTACATGGCTCCTGGCTTACATGAGATTTCTTACATCTTGCCAACAGTCACTGTCTTATACTGCCCCCTCCCCCTTAATTTATACTTGGATTTTCTGTCTACTTCTAAGATGCCTTGCCATGAACTAAAATAGTCTTTATGTTATCTAATAGTAATTCACAATATACAAAAAGATATCTCACATCGCTTTACCCTATAAATCATATAAAGCATCTCAATCTTGATGTTTATGTTTTAGTAACATCTTAATCACGTTGTTTCTCTAGTTCAGCAAAATTCTCTATTTTTGTTTATCTAATTAGTTTATTTAAAAGTTTTTCTTGAGTTCCGGGACTGGGTACTGTCTGCAGAGTGTGTCCCAGAGCTCTCTGGAGCAGGCGGAGATAAACTCTGCCTGTCAGGGTCACACAAGTTGCTGCCAAGGGAATTTGCCCAGCTACCCACCTCCAACACAGCGATCAGATAAGGATTGGGGTCCCTGTAGGACAGACTCAGACCCCGCCCAGAGGCGAGGAGGGGTCAGCAGGCCCCAGCGCCTGCATTCCTGCCAGGGAGAGGAGACTTGAGCTCCCATTGGCTCCCATCAGTTCCAGTTCTGGTTCCAGGACCAGGTGCTGTCTGCAGAGCTTGTCCCAGAACACCCTGAAGCAGGCAGAGATAAACTCTGCCCTTCAAGGCCCCCCAGCTGCTGCTGAGGGAGTTTGCACAGCCGCCAACCCGCCTCTAATTGGTCAAACAGAGCAATTAGAAATTGAAATTCAGTCCCCTGCACAGTGCAGAAGTAGTGATTGAGCAGACCTTTTCCTCAGAGGTGACAGGAGGCACACAAGCCCCAGTGACACAACTGACCAGGAACCACCTAATCGTGAACCACTAAAGCCATGGGAAGACGCCAGTGCAAAAACTTACATAATAATATAAAGAACAACAGAGTAACTCCAGAAGAAAGTGGCAATCCGATCCTACAAATACAAGACCTGAACTGAGGAATGAAGAGGAAACAGAAGGAAGCATCACCAAAAATTCCTTTTTGATGATCATCAAAGCTCTCAAAGAAGAAATGAAAAATAGCCTTTAAGAAATAGAAGAAATACAAACAAGAAATTGGAAGAGATGAACAAATCTATGAAAGAAATATGCCAGGAACTAAAAGCTGAAATAGAAGTAATAAAAAAGGCACAATGAGGCAAAGATGGAAATAGAAAATCTGAAGAAAAAACCTGGAACCACAGATACAAGCATAAGAAACAGAGTTCAAGAGATGGCAGATAGAATCTCTGAAGTGGAAGATTCAGTAGCTCAAATAGATATATCAGTCAAAGAAAATAGTAAAAGTAAAAAAGCCATAACTCAAAATGCTCAAGAAATTTGGGACCCCATGAAAAGACCTAATTTGAGAATAATAGGAATAGAAGATGAAGAAGAATACCAGATCAAAGGCACAGATAATGTTTTCAATAAAATCGTAGAAGAAAACTTCCCTAACCTGAAGAAGGAAAGGCCTATAAAGATACAAGAACCTTACAGAACACCAAATAGATATGACTCCCCAAAAAAAGTCAGAGCGCCACATTATAATCAAGCCAGAAAACATACAGAACAAAGAAAAAAATTTAAGAGCTGCAAAAGAAAAGGACCAACTTACATATAAAGTCAGACCCATCAGAATAATGCCTGACTATTCCATGGAAACGAAGAAAGCTAGAAGGACTTGGTCAGAAGTTATACAGACCCTAAAAGAGCATGTCTGCCAAACTAGAATACTAGACCCTGCAAAATTATCAATTACCATAAATGGAGTAAACAAGATATTTCATGACAAAGTCAGACTGAAAGAATATCTATCTACCAATCCAGCACTACAGAGAGTATTAGAGAGAAAACTCCAACCTAAGGACCCAAGATAAACCCACGAAATCACAAACAATCAATAATTTCAAAGAAGAATACTCCAGAGAATGGAAATATAAACAAGTTACCACTGAAAATGGCAGGAAATATCAATCAATGGTCACTAATTTCCCTTAATATCAATGGACTCAACTCATCTGTAAAATGTCACTCATTAACAAGATGGATACAACAACAGAAGCCATCCTTCTGATGCCTTCAGAAACACACCTCAACCACAAGGACAGACACAGGCTTAGAATAAAGGGTTGGGAAAAGATTTTTCCAGTCAAATGGTCCTAAGAAACAAGCAGCGGTTGCAATCCTAATATCTAACAAAGTAGACTTTAAGCTAAAAGCAATTAAAAGGGACAAAGATGGTCACTACTTATTCATCACAGGAAAAATTGGTCAAGAGGAGATTTCAATCTTGAATATTTATGCCCCTAATATAAGGGCACCTACTTATGTAAAAGAAACACTGCTAAAGCTTGAATCTCACATCAATTCTTACACCCTAATAGTGGGAGACTTCAATACCCCACTTTCAACCCTGGATAGATCAACCAGACAGAGACTCAACAGAGAAATAAGGAGTCTAAAAGAGGTTTTGATGCAAATGGATTTAATAGATATCTACAGAAGCTTCCACCCAAACGCAAAGGAATATACATATTTCTCAGTTCCTCATGGAACTTTCTCCAAAATTGACCACATAACTGGTCATAAAGCAAATATCAACAGATACAAAAAATGGAAATAATCCCATGTAACATATCAGACCACCAGGGCCTAAAGGTAGAGTTCAACAACATCAAAACCCAAAGAAAGCCTACCAACTCTGGGAAACTAAACATCACTCAGCTGAGCCATCTCTGGGTCAAGGAAGAAATTAAGAAAGAAATCAATGTCTTCCTAGAATTTAATGAAAATGAATTCATAATGTATCCAAACTTGTGGGACACAATGAAAGCAGTCTTAAGAGGAAAATTCATAGCGCTAGATGACTATATGAAAAATCTAGAGAAATCCCACAGTAGACAAAACAGCTCAGCTGAAAGCCTTAGAACAATTAGAAGCAAACTCACCTAGAAGGAGTAGAGTACAGGAAATAATCAAAATTAGAGCTGAAATCACTACAATTGAAACAAAAAGAACAATAAAAAGAATCAATGAATCTAAGAGTTGGTTCTTTGAGAAAATTAACAAGATAGATAAGCCCTTAGCCAAACTAATCAAAGAACAGAGAAAGAGTGTTCAAAGTAACAAAATCAGAAATGAAAAGGCTGACATAACAACAGATCCCCAGGAAATACAGAGAATTATCAGATCACATTTTGAAAATCTGTATTCCACAAAAAATGGAAAACCTAGAAGATACGGACAGCTTTCTGGACAGGTACCACCTACCAAAATTAAATGAAGATCAGATTAATTACCTAAACAGGCCTATAACCCTTAAAGAAATTGAAGCTGTCATTAAAAACCTCCCCCATAATAAAAGCCCTGTCCAGATGGTTTCAGTGCCAAATTCTACCAGACATTCAAAGAAGAATTACTACCGTTACTCCTCAAACTATTTCACACAGTAGAAACTGAAGGAATATTGCCAATTCCTTTTATGAAGCCACAATTACCCTAATACCTAAGCCACTCAAACACACAACAAAGAAGGAGAATTACAGACCAATTTCCCTCATGAATTTTGATGTGAAAATTCTCAACAAAATTTTGGCAAACCTTATACAACAATGTATAAAAGATAACATCCACCAAGACCAAGTAGGCTTCATCCCAGAAATGCAGGGCTGATTTAACATGCAAAAAAACTGTAAATGTTATCCATCATATAAACAAACTAAAAGAGCAAAACCACATGATCATATCCTTAGATGCTGAAAAAGCCTTTGATAAAATCCAACACTCCTTTATGATTAAAGCCTTGGAGAGATCAGGAATAAAGCGAGAATACCTAAATATAATAAAGGTGATTTATAAGAAGCCGACAGCCAGTATCAAACTTAATGGAGAAAAACTCAAAGCAATCCCACTAAAATCAGGAACTAGACAAGGATGTCCTCTCTCCCCTTATCTATTAAACATAGTTCTCGAAGCTTTAGCTAAAGCAATAAGAGAACGAAAGGACATTAAGTGGATACAAATTGGAAAAGAAGAAGTAAAACTATCTCTATTTGCAGATGATATGATTGTATACATAAGTGACCCACAAAATTCTTCCAAGGAACAGCTACAGCTGATAAACACCTTCAAGCAATGTAGCAGGATACAAGAATAACTCAAAGAAATCAGTAGCCCTTCTATACACTAAAGATAGAAGAGCTCAAAAAGAAATAAGGGAAACATTACCCTTCATAATAGCTGCAAATAGTATTGAATACCTTGGAGTAACTATAACCAAAGAAGTAACAGACCTATTTGACAAAAATTTTAAATCACTGAAGAAAGAAATTGAAGATGATATCAGAAAATGGAAAGCTCTCCCATGTTCCTGGATAGGTAGGATCAACATAGTAAAAATGGCAATTCTACCAAAGTCAGTCTACAGATTCAATGCACTGCCCATCAAAATCCCAACACAATATTTTTTGGACCTTGAAAAAACAATAATCAATTTCATTTGGAATAACAGGAAAGCCAGGATTGCCAAAACAATTTTATTCACCAAAAGAATCTCAGGAGGTATCACCATCCCTGACTTCAAGTTATACTATAGAGCTACAGTAATAAAAACAGCCTGGTACTGGCATAAAAACAGACTTGTGGATCAATAGAATAGAACTGAGGATCCAGACATTAACCCAAAAACCTATGAACACCTGATCTTTGACAAAGAGGCCCAAAACATTCAATGGAAAAAAGATAGTATATTTAACAAATGGTGTTGGCATAGCTGGATGGATGTGTGTAGAAAAATGCAAATAGATCTGAGTCTGTCACCCTGCACAAAACTCAAATCTAAGTGGATCAAAGACCTCAATATATACCCAGCCACTTTGAACTTGATAGAAAAGAAAGTGGGAAATGCACTTCTATGAATTGGCACAGGCGACCACTTCCTAAATATAACACCAGTGGCACAGACACTAAGAACGACAATCAATAAGTGGGATCTCCTGACGCTAAGAAGCTTCTATAAACCCAAGGACACTGTCAATAGGAAAAACGACAGCCTAATGAATGGGAAAAGATTTTCACCAACCCTACAAGTGTTAGAGGACTGATCTCTAAGATATATAAAGAGCTCAAGAATCTAGAGCCCAAAACCTTGAATAACCCAATCAAAAAATGGGGTACAGATCTAAAGATGGAATTCTCAGCAGAGGAACTATGAATGGCTGAAAGGGACCTGAAAAAGTGCTCATCATCTTTAGCCATCAGAGAAATGCAAAATCAAAACAACTTTGAGATACCACCTAACACCTGTTAGATTGGCTAAGATAAAAGGCACAGATGACAGCCTATGTTGGAGAGGATGCAGAGCCAGGGGAACACTCCTCCATTGTTGGTGGGAGTGTAAGCTTGTTCAGCCACTTTGGAATGCAATATGGCGGTTTCTCAGAAAATTGAGAATCAATCTCCTCAAGGACCCAGCAATACCACTTCTGGGTGTATACCCTAAAGAGGCACATTCACACTCCAAAGGTATTAGCTCAACTATGTTCACAGCAGCATTATTTGTAATAGCAAGAACCTGGAAACAACCTAGATGTCCCTCAACTGAATAATGGATTAACAAACTGTGGTACATTACACAATGGAATACTACTCAGCAGTAAGAAAAAATAATATCCTACAATTTGCAGGCAAATGAATGGATTTGGAGAATATCCTCCTGAGCGAGGTATCACAAACCCAGTAAGTTAAGCAGGGGATGTACTCACTCATTAGTGGTCTCTTAACAATCTAACAAGAAAAAAGCCAAGCATGCCGAAGCTGCAAACCACAACCACTAAACAGCTTGTGATCAGAAACACCCTGGACTGACCCTTCGGATCCCACCACACCTACAGGAACACCTGACTCACTCTTGAGGGAGGGGGGACAAAACTGGATTTGCTAGGAGGGGAGACTAAACTAAGTTTTACTGGATCAGTGGGACTATGGGACCGTCTGCAGCCTGCCCAGGGAGTGGATGGGCAGTTGTGGAGAAAGAAAGGGTCACCTGATGTGGTGGCAGGGGGAAGGGACCTTGAATGGGGATATACGGGGATAGGAAAAAAAATCCAGAGGGAAAGCTGAACACAGAGTAACTTTATGTGTAGCAAATTATTTGCATTATTACCCTTGATAAGTCATGCTTATGATTTTTATTTTCTTTATAGTTATTGTTAACTTATCAGTATTTTAAATCCAATTTACTGTTTTTCTTGATAAATACAAAATAACAAAAGTTTTTCTTAAATACTATCAGCCATGCAGCAGTGTCCTCTTTCTCCAAATACCCTATAGTAAAGGCTGTCATCCATGTTTTTTATCTCAGCCATTCTGATCACATGGTATCTCAGAGTCATTTTGACTTGCATTATCCTGATGACTCAGGATGTTGAGCAAGTCTTTTTTCATTTGAGATTCTTTGCTTGAGAATTTTCTGTTTATATCTATCTATACCTGATTTTTAAATTGGATTATTTGTATTTTGATAACTGGTTTCTAGAGTTCTTTATATATTTAAGACATCAGCCCTCAGTCAGATATAGGGTTGGTGAACATCTTTGCCCATTCTTTAGGCTAGCATTTTACCTTATTGACTATTTGATTTGGCTTATAAAAGCTTTTTAATATCAAGAGGTCCCATTTATTAATTCTTGCTCTTAGTGTCTGTACTGTTATTGTTATATTTAGAAAGTGGTCTCCTGGGCCAATGTTTTGGTGATCCAGATTGCTCTGTTTTTTCATGTTAAGTTGAGTGTTGTTCTTTTGAAGTCTGTGATGAATTGTGTTGGGATTTTGATTGGGATTGCATTTAATCTGAAGATTGCTTTTGGCAAAATTGTCATTTTTTACTATGTTGATTCTACCTATCCAAAAATATGGGAGATCTTTCCATCTTCTGATATCTTCTTCAATTTATTTTTTCACTGACTTAAAGTTCTTGTCATTCTGGTCTTTCATTTCTTTGGTTAGAGTTAGCCCAAGACATTTGATGTTATTTGCAGCTATTGAGAAGGGTAATGTTTCCCTGATTTACTTTTCAGCCCATTTATCATTTGAATATAGGAGGGCTGTTGATTTTTTAAAGTTAATCTTGCATCTTGACACATTTCTGAAGTTGTTCTTTTAGCTGTAGAAGTTTCTTGATAAAATTTTGGGGGTGACTTATATATACCCTTATACAAAAGAAACAAGTTTGACTGATTTCTTTTTCATCTGTATCTCTTGATCTCTTTTTGTTATTATATTTCTCCAGCTAGAACTTAGATTACTATACTGAATAGATTTGGTGTCAGTAGAGAGTCTCCTTTTGTTCCTCATTTTAGTGGAATCCTTTTCAATTTTTCTCTATTTAGTATGATGTTGGCTGTCTAATTGATATTTATTGCCTTCTTATGCTTAGTTATGTTCCTTCTATCCCTGACCTCTCTAAGAACTTTGTCATGAAAAGGTGGGTTTTTTTGCTTGGTTTTTTTTTTGCTTGTTTGGTGTTTTTTTGTCAATGACTTTACTTTAGCATCTAATGAGATGACCATTTGAATTTTTTCTCTAAGGTTGTTTATATGGCAGATGATATTAAAACATTTTTCTGTGGTGAACCAGCTTTGTATCTCTGGGATGAAGCCTTCTTGATTATGTTGGGTATTTTTTTTTATGTTCTTAGATTTAGTTTGCCAGTATTTATTTAAATATTTTTGAATCAGTGCATAGGAGGAAGATTAGTCTGTAATTCTCTTTCTTAGTTGGATATTTGGGTATTTTGGGTATCAAGGTGACTGTAGCCTCATGAAAAGAAGTTTGGCAATTTTCCTTCTGTTTCTGTTATGTGGCAAAATTTGAGGAGTATTAATAGTAGTTATTCTTTTTAATTCTCGTAGAATTCTGTACTGAAACTATCTGGCTCTGGGATTTTTGTTGTTGTTGTTATTGGGAGACTTTTAATAACTGCTTCTATTTCCTTAGGAGTTACAGGTGTATTTGAGTTATTTGTCTTATTTGTATTTGTTTTGATTTAATTTTACTACATGACATCTATAAAAAAAAATCTGTCCATTTCACTTAAGGTTTCCAATTTTGTGAAGTACATATTTTTCATATTTGACCTCAGTATCTGTTATGTTCTGATTTTGTTAATTTGAATATTCCCTATCTTTTTTTTTTTGGTTAGTTGGGTAAGGATTTGTCTTTCTTTTTCATTTTTCTCAAACAACAAAAATTTTGTTTTGCTGATTTTTGTATTGTTTTTTTCTGTCTAAGTGTGAAATTCTATCAGACATTCAAAAAAGAACTAATACCAATACACCTCAAAGTGTTCTGTGCAATAGAAACTGAAGAAACATTGCCATACTTTTTCATGAGACTACAGTCACCCTGATACCCAAACCACTCAAAGATGCAACAAAGAAAGAGAATTGCAGTCCAAACTTTCTCATGAATATTGATACAAAAATGATAAAATACTGGCAAACTAAATTCAAAAACATATAAAAAATCATCTACATGATCAAGTAGGTTTTATGGTAGAGACTCAGGGATGGTTCACTATACAAAACAAACAAACAAACAAAAACCTGCCAATGTCATTCATTATATAAACAACCTCAAAGGAAAAAAAAAAGACATTATTATATCCCTACATGGTAAAAACCCTTTGACAAAATCCAACACTCCTTCATGATAAAAGTCCTGGAGAAATCAGGGACACTGGGAAAATACCTAAGCATAATAAAGTCAAGCCAACATTAAACTAAATGAAAAGAAGCTCAAAGCAATTCCACTAAAGTCAGGAACAAGACAAAGTTGTCCTCTCTCCCCTTCTCTATTCAATATAGTTATCAAAATTTTAGCTATAGTAATATGATAAAAAAGTAAGGGGACACAAATTGGAAAGGAAAAAGTCAAATCATTATTATTTACAGATGATATGGTAGTATACATAAGTGACCCCCAAAATTCTACCAGGGAACTTCTTCAGCTGATAAACCCCTTCAGCAATGTAGCATGGTACAAGATTAACAAAATAATCAATAGCCCTCTTATACACAAATAATAAAAGGGCTAAAAAAGAATCAGAGAAACATCACCATTTATAATAGCTGCAAAGAACAGTAAATATCTTGAGGTAACTCTAACCAAAGAAGTGACAGACATATTTGACAAGAGATTTAAGTCACTGAAAAAAAGAAACTGAAGAAGATACCAGCAAATGGAAAGATTTCTCATGCTCCTGGATAGGTAGGATCAGCATAGTAAAAATGACAATTTTACCAAAAGCAATATTCAGATTCAATGAAATTCCCATCAAAATCCCAACACAATTTTCATTGACCTTGAAAGAACAATGCTCAACTTTGTATAGAATAACAAGAAACCCAGGATCATTAAAACAATCCTGTTCAATAATAGAACTTCAAAAGGCTTCATTTTCCCTGACTTCAAGTGATACTACAGAGCTATAGTAATAAAAACAGCCTGGTACCACAGTTTGTTAACAATAACTATACAGAGGATAAGAATCATAAGCATGGCTTATCAAGGGTAGAAATACAAATAAGATTGCTACACATATATTTTCTTTGTGTTCAGCTTTCCCTATATATCCTTATTCAAGGTCTCTTCCCCCTCCCAACACATCTGGTCATTTTTCTTCTCTGCAACTGCCCATCTCCTCCCTGGGCAGGGAGCA